>JAZHYW010025523.1:0-251552 GCA_037355805.1 Ixodes ricinus | reverse complement strand
ACTCCTGGTGCGGGAGCCCACGGCCCCCGGCTGGCCCCCCCCCCCCCCCGGTACTACGCCACTGCGTGCCACAGACTCTTCTGAGAACAGGTGGTGGAAGTCCTTTACAAGCCCTGGAAGATTTCTCAAAGAAACGGTGGCCACTACTTGTCCCCCTTCGGAGAACCAAAGTCAAGGTGAATATCCAGAGCACGTAAGGTATTCAGCCCCATCACGGCCGTGCCTGTTCGCACGACGTGGAATGTGCACGTGCCATTCCTTTCGGCGAACTGTACGGTTGAGTCGAATTTTCCCAGAATGGGAATGTCCTTTCCAGAGTAATCGATGAGAGCTGTACTTGTTGGTTGTAGCTTGTAGGATTGAAAGTATCTTCGGTAGACGTTTTCTGGAAGAATCGACACCGATGATCCCGTATCGACGAGAAGTCTGATGGGTACGCGCGAAATCAGTATTTCGCAGGTAATGGACTGGTTGGTGAAGCTCGTAGTAAGGACTTGTACTTGTTCTACGCTTCGCACGTGGGATTTTGCCTGGGAAACTGTCTGTTTGCAAACAGAGGCAAAATGTCCCTTCTTGTGACATTTCCTGCATTCTTGATTCTTTGCAGGGCATTTAGGGTGATCCGCCATGTGATGTGTTGAACCACATCTGTAGCAACTACCGGAAGATTTTCGGCTAGATGAAGAAACCGGAGGTTGAGGTTGATTCTGTGCTTTAATTTTCGCCACTTGGGCACTGGAAACCGCTTCTTCAGTGAAGAGTCTGGCCTCCTTCATCGCCTGCTCAACTTGAGATGCGATAGCTAGAGCTGCTTCCAGCGAAAGCTCAGCCTCTAGGAGTAGCCGGTTTCGTACTTCGGTATGGCTCGTTTTCTCGACGAGTTGATCGCAGATCATTTCATCCGTCATGACCCCGAATTGGCAATTTGTTGCAAGGCCTCGCAGGACCGTCACGTACTCCTGTACTGTCTCATCGGGCATTTGCGCTCGTGAACGGAATACAAATCTTTCAGCCGTTTTGTTGATGGCGGGCGTAAAGAATTTTCGCAATTTCCTCACCGCGGTATCGTAGGCTGTGGTAACTGATGCTCTGGCGCCGCTCGAAGCCGAGGCAGCCCCTGAGGTACTTGTAGCTGTATCAGGGATGGCTGTGGGAGTGGCTTGGAGCTCCGGAAGTTTGCGGTAGGTCCGTTGACCCTCAACTCCGAGTGAACTCAGTAGAATGGCAGTTCTTCTGCCGTCGTCCATCGCCGACCCGCCGGAAGCGATCATGTACGTCTCGAAAATTGCGTACCACTCGTCCCATGGAATTGTAGGCTTGCCCGGCGACGGTAAGAAAGGCGGCGGTGGCTCGACCTTCATGTTGAAGTTGAGGCTTGTCGACTGCGCCAATTGTTGTATTTTAATACAGGAACTTAAAGACAGCTGGGCGAAAGACCAGCTGTTTCATCTTCGTCTTCCATTCACTCCTCGTCTTCCTCTTCCACCCCCTGCGGGCACTGCTTTCCGACAGATACCAGACACAACAGTATGCACAATGTCCTCGGAACGTTCCCTTTCAAACATTCGTATGCTCAACATTCTTGGTGTTCGCTTGCGAACATTTCTAGAATTTTCGCAGGTGAAGCCAACTTTACGGAGCTCTCACGCAACCTGTGGTTCGATTATCGATACACCGCATCCACTATATGCCACTTTGTGCCAAAAATATGCAAATTAAGTGGAGTTTCTAGAAACTTAGCATAAAGGATCAGTTTTATCTTATATGAGTCTGTCGAGGAATGTGATGTAAAGATGTAGGAGAAAAGCAATGGTTTCAAAACTTGATAATGAACTTGGCACTTGGCACTCGCTGCTTATGTAGAGGGACAGTTTTGAATGGACCAGATTTTTAGTATCTGGTGTTTGAAACTTTGAAAAAGGTATTTCCCAGCTGAATGTGGGATGCCATGTGTATTCGTTCTTAAATATATACAGCACATTTTGAATGAAAGAAGTTGACAAGTGACAGGGAGGAGTAAACTGCCATTAGTATGTGCTCAGGCTGGTGCGCTGGGAAGGCGGCTAGCTTGTGCTTGCGCCTTCTAAAATTAGTTTCGATTAAAACATATTGCCCTGTGAGGAGGTTTTCACATCCATACATCTAGTGCGGATCATTGGGGCTGTAGCTCCAAGCAAGCCGTAATTGTGGAATCTCTGTAAATAGCCCTGTAAATAGCGAGAATGTTTCCTGAATGTAGCGACGTATGCCACGTTCTGAGGAGCTTGAAAGGATGTCCTGCAAAAATTTGCAACATTTCAAGAAAGTTGCAGAAGTTCTTTGGATGTTCTGAGAACGTTCTTAGAATCTCGTTAGGATATTTGAATGTTGATTGCATGCCCTGGTAATGCTCTATGTCGTTCTCCGAACGTCCTAAGAATGTCCTTAGAAAACATTCCCCGAATATAGCGATAAGTGCCTGCACCACATTCTGACAACGTTGATAGGATGTTCTTACGTAAATTTGCAACATTCCTAGAATGTTGCCTATGTTCTTTTGAACATTCCCCGAATGTTCTGAGAACGTTCTCGTGCTGCATGGGCTGTTCGGTAGAAGGGGCAGAATAATCTTGTATACTGTGGTATTTGATTGAGAAGGAGCACTATCAGAGTTGTTTTACTATGTTCAGAGTATTCCCCGCTAGGGCATTGTAAAAGCTTAACCGCGGTTCATCGTAAAATAAATTAATTAGAAAAATTAAAATAAATAATAACTTTTGACCTGGTTGAGACGTCAGGTATACGTTACGGGGTCTCCAAATAATTTACGGGCGACTCTCTCGGCCGCAGTCTTTTCGACCTGGGCCGCTTGGCGGAAAGTGTCCAACAGATCTCGGCGCTGAAGTGGCTGAAGCGGGAAGTCACAAATCTTTGACCACACCTTTGATAGGGAAGCATTTCAGAATTTTTAAACCGAAGTGTAAATCAGAAACCTCTCTTGTGCTCCGCTTTGTGCATGTAACAATTTCCCGAGTTTTTTGTTTTTTTTCCAAAAGTAATTTTTTAGTTTGGTTTTAAAAATTGATTAAATGAATTTAGCAAACATGACTGCAAATTGAACTTCCAAAATGTTCCAATAGACCCTCTTGTTAATGGCTGCCTTTTGATAGCGAACGAAGAAAGATTTTGAAGACCGGCACCGATGCGGAGCCTGAACAATCCAGAGGTTAATCTGCGTGCAGTGTTGTACGTCAGCGTGATGAGACTTATTAGCTTCTGTGCGCTACACATTTGAGGGTGTCGAGGAAATTCTTAAAATGTTCGGCTTCGGCACGCCCCAGCTTACGGCCGGACTGGAAGCGCGCGCTCTCCCTCTCTCTTACACACGGCCTTTGCAATCGCTCCGGGAGTCAATGGCATTTTTTCTCCGTACGTAGTTCACTTGCTTGCCGCCAGGGGCGTCAACCACCTCACCCCACTTCACCCCACTCGGAGAGTCCCTTCCGAGCTGCTTTGTGCTGGTGTTCAAGCTTCGTAGGTTGTGTTTTTTGGCAACGGTTTATTGAACTTCCCTCCGATTTATTTAAGTCAATCTACCGACAGGCAGTGTCGTCAGCAAACTGCGTTCCCCTGTTACATGGACGGTACCCCTGTATTTGTCTGACCCCTCGCACGCCGTTGTTCGGCGTGCGAGAGGTCAGGACACGCCAATTCTAGGTTGCCAAGAAGGCATTGACAACAGTCACTCAAAGCGCTTGGCTGGCTGGCTGTACGTTCGAAAACCTACCCGCGTCGAGCGTCGCTCTGTTATCTAGTGACATGACCCGCCGAGTAGCTCGGATCTATTTGCGTAAGATATCAGTGGGGAAACCCTACCTCGTTGGGTGGGGAAACCACTGATCTCTAGATCAGTGGGGGAAACGTACAAAGCACGTCTGCAGTCTGGGTTTCTTGTAGTTCAAAAATGTAACCCATTGAATATTAGGTGCCGAATTCACTATTAATCCGAAAGCAGCTGGCGGCGACTGTAACCTGAAAAGAAATGCCCATTCTCCCATTGGCTGAGCAAAATTGGTTTTAAATAGCGATTGGCGGCCGCTTCGCGAGAGCGCGCGCTCGGCTCGGCCACCGCTCTCGTGTCAGGCATTGCCGGAGGAGGAGGGGCTGCGGCGGCTGCGGCCTCTTCACGAGAGCGCGCGCTCGGCCGCCGCTCTGGTGTCAGGCGTCGCCGGAGGGCGGCTGCGGCCACTTCTGCTCCTCGGCGCCAAGGAACATGGCGGCGCCTGAGGCATCTGCAGTTGTCACAAAAAAATATTTAAAGCTTTTTTTTTTTTTTTTTACCGCAAAAATAAACTATGCATTTCCGAACGCTCATTCTCCGCCCAAAGGTAACGCTTTCCGATACCTAATAGCGAGTTCGTTTCACACGCACTGGCACCGTTCGAGTTCTCTCCCAGAATGCATCGCACTCGCAGAGTGTTGCACGGAGAACTGGACTCAAACGAACTCGCCAAATGCACCGAGTGCAGAAGACTGATGCTGCCGCCATCTATGTTGTAGAAAAGGTACCGACCTCAAACCGAAACTAGCGCCTTTCTGTTCGGAGTGATGGGTGGGATGCGAGAGTGTAGTCACTACCAACGTTTATCTACAAACGTTGAACGCTGCAACCTGTAGTTTATAGTTGCGATGGCTTGAAGCAACTCGGCTGCCGTAGAGATAGTTACAGACGGCGTAAATTTCCGCAGCCAGCTGTCTTCAAAGCAGCTGGTTGCGATCTTTCAATTCTTATAACCGTTTACACTGAAGAAAACTGATGACGCTGTCCGAGCAGACGCTTGATCGTTTGATCATGGTATTATGCGTGAACCACTGAAAGGGTACGGCTTAAAACTAGTCTGTTGGAATATCCAGCAAACCTTTTCGTGAGACTTTCGATTTCGATCGTCATTAGAGGTGGATCTGGTATTAGCCTTGGTGAGGACGTCGAGAACGAGAGCTTTCTCGAACAAAATACGACGGGGCAAGTTAACTGACGTAGGTAAATGTTAAACATGATGATGTTGCCCAATCCTCGAGTAGAGTCACTATGTTTAGCTTTCTCTGATGCTTATTGGGCAGTCAGAGGTTTCTGCTGGGGGAGTTTTGTCGACAAATGTTCAATTTTTCACCCGCACACGGATGGTGATAAACATCTCGGAAGCCGCTGATGCGTTTGTTCTGAGCATTTCTTAACACACTGGTATATTTCAGCGTCTGTACGGCAAGAGAGCGACTTAAAACCTGCAAATAAAGCACGGGATGTCAATTGCTTCCTTCATGAAATAGCAGACGCTCACAATTCAAGCTCGCGTTTGATTCCGTTGCCCGCGGGACGCGATTTCTATCAGAAAATCTACTTTTTTCCTCTCGGTTCCGCGACACATCGTAGCAGACGAACCCTCGTCGTCTGCTCCCGCTCCTCGCCGGCCTCGCCGGAGCGAGGCATGACGGGATTGCATTTCGGCGCACGCCCGATTTTCTCGGTGCAGCGAGTGCATGCACGCGTGGGGTGCCGCCGCTGAAACGAACCCGGAGAGTGCAATCACTCGTGGAGTGCCTGCCGAAACGAACTCGCTTTACGCCGCGAGTGGGCACGCGTGGACACGAGTGCCGTGAAACGAACTCGCTATTATTCAAAAGTTAAGTGATTTTCTGAAAAGTCCAATGGGAAGATGGCGGCCGACGGAGTTTTCGAATAGGGGCTCTATGGCACCAGAAACCGAAAACGGGCAAAAATAGGCTCCATTTTCCCATTGAAATTTTCAGAAAATCACTTAGAACTTTTGAATAAGGTGTCTGTTCGGGCTAAAACTTTGGCATCTGGTTGTGACCTCTAGCGCTACCTTTGGGCAGAAAATGAGCGTTCGGCGATGCCTAGTCTATTTTTGCAAAAAAAAAAAAAAACACTATTTTTTTTGTGACAGTTTATATCATATGTCGTCGGCGGCCGCAACTTCGGCAGTACCGAAACGTGGTTGTCCACGCCAGTACACCACAGACGAGCTAAGGGAGTGGAAGAACTACATTCATGCTTTCGCATTCACAACTCGTAAAATATACTTAGGTGTTCTCGGAACTTTTTTTTACTTTATTTTATTTTTTTTGTAAGAATCCAGATCGTTTATTGTGCTGGCTCACCTTCTTCACGCACCAAGTCATTTTGCAAGTACAGGGTGTCACAAGAAAAAATTTACACAGTCTTTTTTACCACAAAAATAAACTAGGCATCGCCGAACGCTCATTCTCCGCCCAAACGTAGAGCTAGAGGTCACAACCAGATGCCAAAGTTTCAGTCCGATCCGATCACTTAATCAAAAGTTATTAGCGATTTTTGAAAAGTTCAATGGGAAAATGGAGCCCATTTCTGCCCGTTTTCGGTTTCTGGTGCCATAGAGCCCCATGTGTTTGAAAACTCCGTCGGCCGCCATTTTCCCATTAAAATTTTTAGAAAATCACTTATAACTTTTTTTGATTAAGTTATCGGATCAGGCTGAAACTTTGGCATCTGGTTGTGACCTCTAGCTCTACCTTTGGGCGGAGAATGAGCGTTCGGCGATGCCTAGTTTATTTTTGCGGTAAACAAAGACCGTGTAAATTTTCTTTTGTGACACCCTGTAGATGGCAGTGGAGGATACTACAACAAAAATTTCGACCCTTATTTCTTGGTTTATTTGTGTTCAGGGGAGCATTATCACGTCAGACACACTAATCTCTTGTTGAAAAAGACACAAAAAGTAATTTTAAAAATAATTAAACGATTAGCAAAAAGCACCTGGTGGATGTTAACCTCGTTGTAATGTCCGTTTAGGAACTAAAGGGGCGATGCAACAATTTTTGAAATTTGCGCGAATACCGCTTAAAACGGATCCCTGACGTTAATGACCTATGAAACACGCGTTCGTTTTTCACCCCACGCAATATAAGTCGTAGAAAAAAATTAAAGAAAAACGAGCACCGTTCACCCCCTCAACTCGCAGCCAGAACAAGCGGCCACGTGATCTGGAGCCGACTATATGCCGCCAATGTTGATCATAGCCACGCGCTGGTGTCGGCAAAGCACAGGACACGCGCTGAGTTTCCCATATTGTTATGGCTCGGCTATTGTTGTCGTTGCAGCGATTGGACACTGGCCACTACCCGAATGCTTTTCGAGCTAGTAATTATCACGAGCCCAAATCGAGTGCCCACGCAATGCTCGGGTCGAATCTATGAACCGTATTCAAATATCGTCATATGGGTGTACTGCGGTCCCCATCGTTACGTCATCAAATTTTGCAAAGGAGAGATTGCATGAAAATGATCGCTTTTATCCTTGAAATTACACCGCAACAAAGGAGTTTCTTGGCCAGTGGCGTTGCGTGCGAGTATCCTTGAGTCCCACTGGTACCAGTAAGCTCGTGTAAAGTGAAAAACATTCCAATTGAATATCGTTGCACAGCTCCTTTAAAGGGGCCCTGCAACAACTGTTTGACTGGTTTTTAATTTGCACCGAACCTAAGCGCACTGAACGTAGTAACTTAATGAAACTTTTTTTTTCCGCAAAATTCGCTTTATTTTAAAAGTTATAGGCAAATTAGAATTACAAAAACAAGCAAAAATAACCTCCTTCATGACGTCGTAGGTCCTGGCTTGAGTGGCCGTGAACTAGAGGAGGGATAGTGAGCTCATCGAGCGCTCACGGCTGCCGCACTCCGTGTCGACGGCTCGAGAGGGCGCCACTGAAGCGCGTGTTGGATAGGCTGTATGAAGCGGGCGGCCAGGGCGGCTCGCAATGCATTTGCTGCGCGATTAAAGACTATTTCGGCATAACCCTTCATTGGCCACAAACGACAGCAAACACGGGGTAAAGATCAGTACAGAACGGGAGCCACTTCGCGCTGCCATACCGCCAAATGGCGTCGGGACCTTTCTACGCTCGCCGTTCAACGGCGCCTCATCCCACTAGGCCTTTCTAATATGCGCCGCTTTTTCCGCCGCTTGGTGGCAGGTATGTCGACGGGTCATTTCTTATTTCCGTACTTCATAAACTGCATTTGTTTCTTTTCTGATCTAAAATACTGAACAAAAACTACTTTCATATATAATTGAAACGGTTCGCGACACCTATATTTTGTATCTCGACAAAAAAAAAAGCTTTTAGCAGCTCTGACCAGTAGTAAGCCCAGGACCAAAACGTCACATTTTGCGCGCTTTCGGTACCGCAGGTCGCCCTCGTCGGTGGAGGAGGTTTCCGCGTCGTTCGGTTAAAATATGACGCACTGATGTTTAGTTACTCTCTCCGTGCCCGCTGGCTCGCTCCGAACCCCAAGAGACGTGGAAACAGCAAAAAAGGTAGACGCTTAAATATGATTGCAGGGCCCCTTTAACAGGCAGTGACGGTAACTGTCTCGCCTCCGGCCACGAGAGAAAAGCTAGAGGAGCTCCCCTCTCCCCGAGACACTCTACTGTGTGTCCCCTCTACAAGATGAGAAGATTAACCCATCACTCAAAATTCGTACAGAGGCAGCTTTGGGGTTACGGAGGCCCGATCGTTGGCGAGCTTCAGCTGCTTTCAGCGGATGCTACAAGCCGTCGGGGCCTATCCAAGGTCGTGTGAATGTCGTATGACCTTGGAGAGGGGGCACAGCAACGCGCGGAAAGCGTATCACGGGCTACATCCACAGAGCGGGATTGGCTTGGATGGCTCGCAGCGTCCGACACACAAGGTCCCGAGACAAACTACGTCACGATTGCGGCGGATGTGAAGGGCTCTCCGCTGGCTGCGCTCAGCGTTTGCCAGAGTGGGCCGTTTATGCTAAACTGTCATTCACGGATATTGTGGATCATATTCAGCCCATTTGTAAACACAACGGGTATATTTCAAATTTCGTTGAAGTATCTCTTTAAGGGGGTTGCAACGATTTCCGGACTTTGGTCAAACATTTGTGGAAGTTGCCCTCCGACTCCTAAAGTAACAGAAACCAATTTCGCCTGCGTGTCTCCTAATTGTTGTGTAAAAAAAGATAAATATTGGCATTTCTGGCACCAGTCTTCAGGGTCACACCTGGTCCCCCTCCTAGCGACATAATTCGGGGTGCCATGTAGCTTCCCGTGTGCTCCCTCAGAGGACGCTTCCTCTCCTCTCTCTCTGACATTAGCGGGCGTTATGAGTAGGGTTCCGTGTTTTCGGTACTTATTTTTCTTCACATTCGGGGGTTATTTTTCGGTGTTTATTTCTTTGCCTCGAATTCAGTGTTTATTTGTGATATCACAAATAGACACCGACCCACACATCGGGGTTTTTACCATATGAGCCCCGATAAACCCACCAACCGGGGTTTATCGGGGCGCTCTAGAAACACGACGTTCTATGCGTTATTTACTACTTAGCAAGGCACATAGAAACAATTTCCAAAGAAACAAGCAGCGTCGCGGTCAGTTCAGTACGGTCGGTGCTTGGATTGGCCACAAAGAAAGTTATTTATAAAAGATTCCTGCTGTGAAACTGCGGTTTTTCTTCTTCAAAGCAAGCTTCAATTCGGTGTTTTTCGGTTTTTACTAATTTCGGGAAAAACCCTTTGGGGGTTATTTTTCGGTGATTATCGGTATAAACCGAAAACACGGAACTCTAGTTATGAGCTTAGAGCCGAGCGAGGTCACTGAAGCTTCTCGCCGTACTTCTTCAGCTGCCACTCTAGGCTGCAGGTGGGAAAAAGCTCGACTTTTGCTTTGCAGTATGCAGCGGAATCGCGAAATTTTTTAATGAAGGATATGCTTTCTGTATCCTTTCGGGATATGATAAACAACGTAAAAATGACGAGATGCAAAATTATTTTAATCTTAAAATTGTTGCACCCCCCTTTAAAGGGGCGGTGCAACGATTTTATGATTAAAAGAATTTGCTTCTTGTCATTTTTACGTTGTTTATCGTGTCCCGGAGGATAGAGAAAACACCTCCTTCATTAAAAATGTCACGATTCCGCTGCATAATCGCAAAGCAAAAGTCGAGCTTTTACCCCACCTGCAGCCCCAAGTGGCAGCCGAAGGAACTACGGCGAAGCTACACGGCACTCCGAAAGACGTCACTGGGAGTGCGGCCAGGTGTGACCCTGAAACTGGGAGTGAGTTGAGGGGTGGGCCCGAAATGCCAATATTTATCTTTTTTTTTACGCAGCAACTAGGACACGCAGGCGAAATCGGTTTTCTGTTCTTTACTTCAGAAGTGTCAGAGGGCAACTTCCACAAATCTTTGACCAAAGTCCGGAAATCGTTGCACCCCCTTTAATGTCTGCCAATACTCACAGTAGTGCTGCTTCTTCCGAGCCAAGGGTACTCAAATGATGTAACTGACTTACAAAGACCACAACACTTACATATGTACATTTTATTCAATATCTTTTCAAATTGTCATATGCAAACAGCATGTGTAAGCACAAGGTATGCCAATACCCATTCCTTAAAAAAGAAAAGAAATCCCAATGTTCCCTGCTAACATTGATCCCGTGAAAACATAAAATGGTAATGTCCCTCCAATTCCTCCTGGACAACTCCAACAAAAGCTGGTGCCAAGGGGCACACAACTGTGTAAACATGTTAGAAGCCGGGGTCTGCCATGCAATAGAGAAGGGCACAACACCCCTTCCAGTAAGAAATTTATGGGCAGCTTCGTTAGACAACCTCCGGCATGTGCAATTGGGCAGATTGGACCAAGGGTTTCCTGCAATATCCCCATAAATTCAAATCAATGTCGACAAAAAAAAAAAAAAGATTGGTATGTTGTTTATGGAGGGAGGCCTGGGGGAGCAATTGTTGCCCTCTGTAAAATGCGGTCGCAAATGGCCAGCCTCGAAGACTGGTTCACATGCACTGTCGAGGCTCAAAAAGGCAGTGGGGGAGGATGCGCGACGAGAAAGTATGTGCAACAAAAGATGGTCGAGCAGCGCCTGTCCTGATTGTCCATCTTCCGAGGACGGGTGTAAACAAGAACGGCAGGAGGACGCTGCCCCTTCTTTGAGTCCCACCGTCGTCGACCAATTCAATCGTGCACCACGGCATCAAACGTGCCTTGATCTTGCAAGCTGTGCAGATAAAAAGGTACGACGATTCCTGCAACGCCTTTTGCACCCCAACGGAGGGCAAGATCTTGGCTTGCCCTCTAAGCTGCCGCCTCATGATGTACACAACGTCCCACCCAACAATTCCTCGTCTGAAATCGGGATTTCGTAACCACAGATTTGCGCGCTCTTGATTTGGGAAGTGGCTTTCGTCCTTTTGAGCAAACTAGATGCGAAATAAAAAATTAAAATATACATCCAAGTAAAAGCAGAGTAGTCAATCCATGTCCATTCGTCGTCAAAGTTTTCATCACAGCTAGTCGACGGTTATAGATGGCGTTAATCCGAGGCAGGCGCGAGCCAACCAGCTGACTTATCGCTCCTTTCAATTGCAACAAAAAACTTCACTGACGAGATGCAACCGGACTTATTGTCACGGCCACCTTGAGCAACGCTTGCAGAGGCCAGCAGCTTAGGTCTCGCCGCACCAAACACTGCCATTCTTTCGCAACCTCCGCCCACCCGCTAATGACAAGAAGTCCCACTCCCTTTCCCGTACCATGCAGTACAGCAAGCACAGCAGAGCTCTACAAACCGAAAGCGCTATTAAACGGTGTCATTGACCTACCGACGGGAGCGATGCGACCTCGTGCCAGTCGCGGCGATGCCGACCTCGAACGGAACGTCCTAACGCACAAACGACATCTATAAATACTTTTTCCCGTCGCACGTCGACGTACCAGCGCGTCCATTGCAGGTACGCCGTCAGTTCCCGTCCCTTGATCTTCGTCGCAACTCGTATAATGAACGCAAGAGGTGAACGCGAAAACCCAAGACGGTGCGAGCACGGAACGGGACATATACGGAGCTAGAACCACGAGAAAGCAGGGGAGAGGGAGAGGGAAAACGATGAAGCGGAGAAAGAAGGTTGAGATGGAATGGGCCGACACGGTCAACGGAACTCCTCCGCGGATCCCTCGCGTGAAGAGTCCCTGTCTTCGTCGTGGTCTTCGTGGATGACGCCGCCGCCGACCTGGTAGGCGACGGGCGCCTTGGCGACAAAGGTGGTCCACTCGTTGGTCCGGGCGTCCAGGAACTCGACCGTGTTGAGGAAGGCCTTCCCGTTGAAGCCGCCCACGGCGAAAAGGCGGCCCCCGACCACGGCCACGCCCACGTTGGCCCGGCAGCTTGTCAGGGACGGGCCGGGGCTCCACGTGTTCGTCTGGGCGTCGTACACCTCCACGCTGCACAGCGAGCGCACACCGTCGTGCCCGCCCACGGCATACAGCTTGCCTGTGCAGGGTACGTACATAGCTCATTTCAGTGGCCCATCTCAACCCGCCTCTACGTAGTTATAATACTTTGTTCACCTTTAAAAAACACACTAAAAAAAATTGTTTTGAACAGTTTTGATAAAAAAAATGTAAAAAATTAATTTACAAAAAAAAAAAAGTTTTTTTTAAAGTTATATTTACGGCGCGAAACAAATTGGTAGTTTGCTCCTGCGGAAGTTCGCAGAAAAGTGGCAACTAGCACTCACGTGACTGGCTAATAGTAAGATGGTGCTTGCGCTCTTTCAGGAGCTTTCTATTGGCTCTAAAGTAGGGTGACCACCTTCCTGCTAGCGGAATGCGGGACACGCGGGGCAGGGGGGGGGGGGGGTTAGAGTAAATTTATGAACACGCACACCACGAACCGAGGCTCTGTTAACACATTTAATATCATGTGCTGTTTATACACCTGCAAATTGTATTGCAGCAATTAAGCTCAAATATGTTATTAAATGTGTCGAAGTTGACAGCATAAAAATCAACTGCGGCACACCTCAGTGCATCAAATGAAATTAAGAAACAGCAAATATTTCTGGGTCATTGTTTCGGGTCAACGCTACTTTTATCCACATGTTCCTACACACATTGTTAACATTATGTTCTTTTTCGACCGTTCGGAGTTGCAGGCTTTTGCTTTGTGTGACTGTCTTCACTAAAATGAAATTCCACAGCAACCCTTTCACATTGACACAGCGATATGAAGATAATTAGAATAATTTATATTTAAACTTTTAGCGAGCAATTTCCTCCGTAGTAACCCTGAGACGTAGGAACCTTACAATATTTTGCCACCAAGGGGAGGCATAACGGCGCTTGGGCTTCCCATCTCCTGCAAGACGACGGTCGCTTCCCGCAATGATTGGATCAAAAATGGAGTACCCTTGTGATTCACGCGATTACCAGCAACCTGCTTGCTTCCCCGTGCCCCGTTGTTCGGCCGCACCATGAGTCGCAGAGTGAATTTTACGACAGTGTGAAATGCGGGACATTTTAAACATTTGGGAATTTCTCGCGGGACGCGGGACACCAGCCCTCAATGCGAGACAGTCCCGCGAGTCGCGGGACGGGTGGTCACCCTATCTGAAAGTTACCTATTTATATTAATTTTTAAGCGCAACAAAAAGAACGAAGAGAGCGAAAGCAACACATGATTAGCGGCCAGTCGCATGACTGCTAGTTGCCACTTTTCTGCGGGCTCCCGCGGGTGTCAATTACAAATTCGTTTTGCACCGTAAATATAGCTCTAAAATTTTTTTTTTCGTGGTAATTTTATTTTATGGCATTTCTTTGCCATCCGGGCTGTCTAAGAAAAAAAAAATTTGTTTTCTTTGCATATGGTTTTTCAAGTTGACAATTTTTTTTCCTTTGCATATGGTTTTTAAGTTGACAATGTGGTGGGAAGCTACATGCTCGCTGTACCAATTGACCGCCTCTCTTCGTCATAGGAACCCACTCTCTGTGTGTGGGTATGGGTAATAGCGTCGTCACATGGTGAATGACTAAGTTCATCGGGAACGTAGCTCGCACCAGAGTGTCAGCTAAGGTAGGGCCTCGAAATTTATAAGCAGCCTCGAACGGCAGCCGAGGAACTGCTCCCAGTGTCAACGTTGATTCAATAGAGCGGCGAAGCTTACAGACCTTCTAAACAATGATGCACATCCTAAAGAGTGTCTGGTTAATACTTATGCATCAATGGGTGGCTCAGGCCGAGACTGGAAGAAAAATAAAATGCTTCACTTAGGGGAATAACGGTCGATTGAGAAAATTTAAGAGCTTTAGGAACTCGTGGTGGTAGGTACTCGGCGGAACCCCTACGTTCTTAGGAAGCCAGTTTGAGAACTCACAAGCTAAAGGGTAAACGAGGTAGAGAGTAAAAAAAAAAAAATATAGACAAAATAAAAATAAAGGTTCTTCTTTCTGTTCCCAAGCATGCTTTGCACTTAAAAAGTCAATTAGAATTTTAAAAATAGGGTATTTCTACCATTTTTTTTAGTACAAATAAAGATGAAAGAATTTCCGGTGAATCCCCAGTTTCAGAACAAGCCCAGTCGGAGCTTTTATTCCGCTTTAACATTAACTTATTTTTATGACCGCCTCTTTCCTTCCTGTTCTTGCGATCATCTTGCGTCATAAATGTTTTGTTTTGATCTTCTACTATTCTTGCTTAAATATTAAGGGATTTTTGCAGAGGGCTGTTCTGAAGTGGAAAGTCCTATGCAGTTAAGGTAGAATGCCTATAGCTGCTCTAGTATATGGCACGGGGATTTTATGAAATATTGACAATAAGAGTGGAATGCCATAGCGTTAACGGGGCTTGTTCGCATGGCCTTCTCATTTGCTTCTCATGCTCTTCCTGCCAGTGAGCAGGAAGTGCGGCGGACATGGCCTAGTCAGAAGCGTGTCTAGCTTGCAACCAGAAGGACGTGGAATCGAATTCCGCCTAACTCTTAAAATTTTTCTTTAATGGAAATGAATTACTTTGTAAAGTGAAATCCTTGGATACATACAAAGACCTTTAATTCGCATAACATGTCACGTTTATTAATCACTTACATTCCACGCGTAATGTCACGTTTCACATGAGCGTTGTGGGTCGTTTGAAATTCCCTAACCCTATCGACCAATCAGAATTTTCCTGTCACGCCACCAACGCCGGCTTTTGTGCAACATGAGCTCCTTAAAGCTACGTGTTAAAAACAAAAAAAGTGACTGCATGGGTGAGATGCGAGGGCAGTGCGGTGAGAACCTTACAGTATGAACTGCTGCATCGTTAATAGCTCCAATAGTTATGAGTCATGTCTTGTGGGGAGAAGGTTTCATAGTTTTTCAACTCGTCATTGTTTTGTAGGGCAGCGACAATGAAGCCACGCCGTACGACGCAAGAAATTTGGTCTCTCTACCATGTCTGCCACAGTATCGGCATGGCTGACATATTCTACACTGCTGCTTTGTGCGCTGTGTTCGTTTCTGTCCCAATAATGCCTAGATATGTTAGCACCGTTGAAACAAACAGAAATACCATCCCACGCTCGTAGGTGTGCGTGCCCATTTCGTTGGAGGGATGCTTTTCAAAGACGTTTCGTGCCCATCACACATGTCAATGATATTTCCAGACCAGTCTGGCATGCAGTACATGCTTCCCAAAGAAAGATTCAGATGCTAGATGAAGCGAGAAATGTGAATCCAAGGAAAAGTAAGAAGAAACTTGGAATCACTGGACAATCAACGTTTGAGTATGGTAGTTTAAGTGCGCTTTCTTTTTGATCAGCCTCGTTTTGGATGAGGAAATCGCCTTTCTTCACATATGGTGTTGCCGGTAGGCAGTAGGTGACCGCAAAACAAAAAGCCGGAATTGTTTTCGACCAAATTAATTCAAGATAACTGGTACACTTCTGGAGGGAGGACCCAGTTGTGATAAATAGTGTTTATTACAAAGGCCGACATTTGCTGGCTTGCACCGTCAGGACTCTACCCTGTCCCAGGCTCACAGTGTCCCTTGCCCTCGTACATCATCCATGCAGTAACTTTTTTTTTGTTTTTAACACATAGCTTTAAGGAGCTCATGTTGCACAAAAGCTGGCGCTGGCGGCGTGACAGGAAAATTCTGATTGGTCGATAGGATCATGACTTCACAGCCACATGACCTCGTGCGGGAATTTCAAACGACCCACAACGCTCGTGTGAAACGTGACATTACGTGTGGAATGTAGGTGATTAATAAATGTGACATGTAATGCGAATTAAAGGTCTTTGTATGTATCCAATGATTTCACTTTACATAGTAATTCATTTGCCTTAAAATTTTTTTTTAAAAGTTTTAGGTGGGATTTGATTTTACGTCACTCCTTGTTTTAGTTAGCAAATTTTTTTTTTGCCTTCTCCGATTTTTGCGTAACGAACTTTTAAAATTTTATTTGTAATACTACAAAAAACAAAAACAAAAAAAACTTCTAAATAAAAAAAATGGCACTTTTAGAATACTTAAAAAAAATCAGCAGAACCCATCCTTTGGGAATGATTATCTACGTTAATGCGAATAGCATCAAACGGTGCGGAGTTATGCGCGTTCGTCAGGTGGCCGGCACACTCTAGATACGCCAGCCCACTCTTGAGGCGATTCTAAATTTGTTGACACTTTCACAGCCGTGCGCACGATCTCCGCAGCCCAGCACGTGCGTTTGTGTCACTTAGGAAGGCGAGCAAAGCACGCGCCATACGCACAAACACTCAAAATGGTACCGACCAGACTTTCTGGCGTCTCAGCTAGTCTCAACCAACGGTACTCTAAACGGTTGTTTATATCTTTACCATAGGACGCGCTTTACAGCGCTGTCACAGCTACCGGTGCGCGCGCGTTCCATGCACGAGGGCTCATTCCGCTCTCGTGAGGCTGAGCACGGCCGCTACATCACCCTCTCCCGAGCGCGGGGAGAGGGTGAGCTAGCGGCCGTGCTCAGCCTCACGAGAGCGGAATGAGCCCTCGTGCATGGAACGCGCGCGCACCGGTAGCTGTGACAGCGCTGTAAAGCGCGTCCTATGGTAAAGATATAAACACCCGTTTAGAGTGCGTTGAATGACTGCCTTCATAGCTCTGTGGTTAGCGCGTCTGCCTGCTGATCAAAGGGTCAACGGTTCGAATCCCAGCCGGCGCCGGTCTTTTTTATTTTATTTATCGACCCGCGGCGTAAGAGGTTAGATAGCCAGATAGATAGATAGATAGATACATAGACGAAAAGTGCGTGAAGTATCCAAAGAATGCTATTCGCATTAAAAAAAAGAAGTGCCACTTTTTTTTATTTTTTGATTTGGAAGGCTTTTTATTAGAAGTCAGCCTGCAGTGCGATTGATAAGATGTTCAATACATTTCCTGGGATGTGTAAAAGCAGAAAACAGCTAGAACAGCTTTCTTAGGTCTGCCTCAGCCCCCGTGCAACGTCACCCTTACCGGTGACGTTGCACGGAGGCTGAGGCAGACCGTGTCATCTCGAGGAACCAAAGTTACGTCTGTGCATGCTTCCAGTGCCACAGCTTTGCATGCAAAAAGACGCTGCAGGCTGCTGAACGAGTCTCGCTGTCAAATGCCAGCTCCTCTGCTAGTAGCGCTATGCACATTTTGTGAAGTGCCCCCTATAGTTCCCGCACGAAGCGTACACTAGAGTCTGCTGAATTTCAAGAGGAGGGGGAAGAGCTATGCTGGTGCTTTTCTCACTGCTACAAATACAGTAATGGGAATGGTTCCAAATGCTAAAAAAAAAAACTCCCTGGCTTAGGCATTCCATCAAATGCAATGCGGTCACAATTGCACAATGAGTTTTTTAACGAGTCGCACTTTGAAATGCCTTTATGTCTACTAGAATTATTTTATTAATATGCAGTTTCTAAACCAGAACACAGCCCCCGTTCCTATGCAGCGGAGGGGGAAGATAGAAAGGTGTTAGTGCAGTGCTTGCACCCCCCCCCACTCCACATAATGCAAAGCCACTGGTCATACAAGCTACGATGCCAAACCAACAGCTGTGCTTCATTGCTGACAGTCTCTACCCATAGCCTTGCTATGGTATGTGCGACCAACATCAGCAAGCAAGGTCATTGCAGGGTTCCTGTACAAAGCTATTGCTTTGAAACGGGAACAAGCCGCCTTTGGCACGCACCGTTATACTCGACGAGTCCACAGCCCCTCCTGGCGTTCTGCAGGGGTGCCACTTGGACCCAGGTGTTGGTGCTGGGGTTGTACTTCTCTACCGAGGCCACACACGTCCACGAGTCGCAGCCTCCCACCGCATACACCTCTCGGTTCAGGCAGGCCACTCCGGCTTGGTAACGCCCTGCACACAACGGCAAGAGATCCAGGCCCACTCCAACGACAAGGAATATTTCGAAGCTTCCGTACTCCGGAGAGACCTCTAGCTCTAACATAAATGCTGCAATGCAACGAAGCTATATGTGTACAAGAAATCTATACATATTGTAAAATCTCAAATTATCATCCGCCCCCGCAAAATCGCCTATACCGTGTTTCAGGTCAGGTTCAGCAAACGTTGGGGTTGCTGAACCTGACAGTTACCGAACCCGACAAGTAATGGGCTACTGAAATCGACAGGTTGCCAAAATCGACAGGTTGCCGAAATCGACAGATTGCCGAAATCGACAGGTTGCCGAAATCGACAGGTTGCCGAAATCGACAGGTTGCCGAAATCGACAGGTTGCCGAAATCGACAGGTTGCCGAAATCGACAGGTTGCCGAAATCGACAAGTCGCCAAACTTGACAAGTTGCAGAACCCAACAGCCCAATTGGCCGCCAAACCAGACAATCCATTGGGCTGCCAAACTCAGCAACCCAAAGGGCTGTCAAACCCGAAAATCTAACGAGCTGTCGACCCGACAACCCAATGGGCTGCCGCACCCATTAGGTTGCCGAACCTAGCATCCCACTGGGCTGCCAAACCCAACAGGTTGCTAAAACTGACAATCCAATGGGCTACCGAACCAGACAGGCTGCCAAACCTGAAAAGATGCGGAACTTGACAAGTTACCAAACCTGACAATGTAAGGCACTACTGCAACCAACAAGTTGCCAAACCGACAACCCGACGGGCTGACGGACCCGACGGGCTGACGGACCCCGACGGGCTGACGGACCCGACGGGCTGACGGACCCGACGGGCTGACGGACCCGACGGGCTGACGGACCGCCGACGGGCTGACGGACCCGACAAACTCACGGGACCCGACGGGCTGACGGACCCGACGGGCTGACGGACCCGACGGGCTGACGGACCGACGGGCTGACGGACCCGACGGGCTGCTGGATCTGACAAGCTGCTGGATCTGACAAGCTGCCGAACTAGACAGGCTGCCGAATTAGACAGGCTGCCGAAATTGACCGGCTGCCGAACCAGATGGGTTACCAAACCGGACGGGCTGTAAAAGCCCGACGGGCCGCAAACCAGACCGCTGCCGAACCCAACAAGGTGCCGAACTTGACATAACCTAACGGGGTTTCCGATTGGGACAGCCCAATGGGATGCTGAAACTGCAATATCTGACCTTCCTCAGATAGGCAAGTTTGACACCTCAGTTGGAATTTGAACCAGCCAGCAGCAGATTTCTAAAAGGAGGGTGAGGTCAGAGTTCCTCACCGAGCTGCATGGGGGCCACACCGCACCAGGTCCTGGTGAGGGGGTCGAAGACGTCGCAGCAGGTGAGCCCCCGCTGGCCATTCCAGCCACCCACCACAAACACCTTGCCGTCCAGGTTGCAGACCCCTGCACAGCCAAGAGTGCCCCCGGGGGCAGACCTCAGAGACCCCTGCCTTGCCCCTCTCTCCGTCCCCCTTCCGGACTCACTCACACTCACACCGAGGGGGCTGGGGGAGGGATCAACAGAGCTCATTCTTACAACCACAGCGGACCGCTTATCAAACTCTGCCAAAGTAAGGTGGAAAACTCAAGCTGAATGGAGGTGCGCAGGGTGCGGCGGAGAGTGCTGGAAGCCAGCCAAAGCAGGTTGTGCACCACCGTGGTTACAGGGCAGCACGGCAAAACCTTGTTAGAACGTTCACGCTTGTTGGTGATCTGCTCGCTTAGTGTTTTGACTACGGCCATTCAATTATGTTCAAGACATGCCGCAGCTTCTTCGACATTTATAGGCAAGCCCAAATAGCTCTCTGCCATGCCTTTAAAATTAAACATTCACTTTGCAGATTTTTTTTCAAAATGCATTTTTTCGTTTAGCTTGTTCTTAGCAAACATGTTAATATATAAAGCTAAGCATACAAGTAGCCTTTCCAGAAGAGCACAAAAAAGCTACTTGTAAAAAGTAGAAGGCCTCTTTCCCAGACACCCGACTACCGTTTTGGGAATATATAAAGAAGAGTAAAGCGCATGATTTCCAAGTGTAAAATTTTGGAGCTTTGTCCAATTTCAAGGACCATTTTCATCAGTTTAGTGCTTTGGGATCTTTCTCAATATTTAAAGCAAGGTTTTGTCGTAGCTTACCCCTCTCAAAACACATGTGGGGGACATGCCCCTTCTAAGGAGTGGCATATAGGCACGCAAAAAAAAAAAGAGGCAAATTAAAAAAAAAAAGGGTTGCAGTGCGGGTATTAAACCAATCAATAAACCGAGTGCATTATGGTTCGATATTGTAAACTTTTTCACATAACTAAGTCAGGCGACACAGATGCTAACAAGAAACGAGCATGGTATATCCCTCAGTGTGCTTTTAGAACATTGTAAATTCGGGCATGCTAGACAAAGTACTGTAAATGAGGAACGGCATAAAGCAGAATGTAATATAAAAAGCATCTGCCAAACAATGATGTTAAAAAAAAAAAAGAAGAAAAAGTACCCTCGCTTCAAACAAGGAAGTCGGGTCATTCGGCAATCTCGAGAAGTGATTGTGGTCATAGCAGAACCCACACTTGCAACTAAGCAGCATGCAGGCAGGTAGGCTACGCAACCACACATTTCCTTCTTTTCCAAATCATTACAGCAAGTGGCAGAAAGGGCAGGGCGTGGGCGCAGAGAAACGGTTGCCATTCTTTCACAACCCACACAACACAGCCATTCCACATAAACTAAAAAGAAAAAAATATATTGCAGGAAAGGGAAGAAGAAGAAAGGCTTTGCGAATTATATACGAGAGACTTAGGCTTCAAGTTCCCCTGAAAGAAAAAAAAAAAAACGAACCTTGAATCTACAGGGAAGAAGAAGGAAGGACTAGACTTGGACAAGAACGAAAAAACAAAGTTAAATAAAATAAAAACAAAAAGGGTGGAGGGAAAGAAAGGGGCCGGTGACGCTGAAGTCTTGCAGTGGAGCCGGCCCACCCCAGCACCCGAAGAGTGGGGTGGGGGCGAGCAGACGCAGGTTGGCGGAGCGTTGTAGCAGACTGCAACTGCAATCCAACGAGCTAGGCAACGTAAACGGCAGGCCTGCAGCGGCGGTCCTCCTAAAGCTCCTCGCCCGGGGCACTCTCTCTGCGCCTTGCAATCCCCACGCAGCTGCTCCCAGTCCTTCTCACCTGCCCTCCTATCCCGTCACTGTATTTGTGCGCAAGAGTTCGTGGGGGGGGAGGAGATTTCGCATTGCACGGCACAATGGAACCATCTCTTGCTGTGAAGACGGGGCGGGCAGGGCAGCTAGAAGGGCGGAGGAGGAGCAGACGCCGAACGCTCGCCGATTCAACCTGAAAGCACAGCAAAAACGGAAACGGAGCATTACATGCTTTTACTGCACTGCCGCCGCCTGTTGGCCGGGAAGGGTGGGAGGGGAGTTGCCCAAACAGAGACGGCTCTCTCGCTTTCTCTCCTCTGCCCCTCCACATCAATCAAGCACACTCAAGCACACCCACGCACTCTGGACGAATTCACGCGCCACCACATCACACGCAGCACACGAGGGACACAAACACACGGGACACCCCCGCGGGGAGACGATGGAGCTTAACACTATTACGAGAGAACAGCAGGCAGAGCTCCGAGAAAGGCCAAGCCCTGCGGAAGCTGCAAAGAGAGGCTTTGAGGCTCACCGCCGCCGCTGAAGAGTCACAGATGCATCCGTGGTGCGTGCCGATGGGGGAGGGGGTGACGACAACGCACGCGACGTGAGGAACGGACAAGGTCAGTTAATGGTTAGGGCGACAGGAGTGAAGGCTTCTTTTCCACCCAATAAAACTGCCCTCGCAGTACGCTCAGACGGTCGGCCTGGCTTCTCTAGGAAAGAGTCCTGTTCAGACTTTTAGTGTTAAGCTGCATCGGCAAGGGGAGCGGGAGCGGGTAAAGGACGGAACACGTGCCCTTATCCTTGCGTGAATCGAGGGTCTCGCCACTGGCCACAATCTTCACGAGCAACGAGGGAAAATGTAACCCCATTTCACGACACCTAAAGTGTAGACAGCCAAACTTTTAAAGGAGTGTAGATCTATTGAAGGGAGCATTCTGACTGCCGGCGCAGCTCCAACTCTTCGAGTCCAATGTCAAAAATCCAACGCTGCACTGCGAAACGAGGAGTTGGTCGGACCACCTACCAGCGTTGGAACGTGCCACGCCGAGGGCAGGCAGCGGCCTCCACGCTGCGCCGTCAAACACTTCGGCAGAGGCGAGCTCCTTGGTGCCGTCGCTGCCGCCGATGACGTAGACGTGGCCATGCAGCACCGTGACATCCACACGTCCCCTCGGGGTTCCCATGGAGACGAGGGGGCTCCAGCGGTTGGTGCCCAGATCGTACGATTCCACGGTGCGCAGGCACTCCCCACGGTCGTAGCCACCTGCGCATGAAAGCAAAGCCCAACCCATCTCTAGCTCAGCAACAATCCTCACTGACTGGCACCCAATGCTATTGTGCACGTTCGAGCCAGCTTCATAACTCAAGAGGCTGGTAATATACAGGGCATCCGTTATGTATCCTAGCACCGTAAAACAAGTCAGAAAAATCGGCGCCTACGCAGAAAGTTGAAACTTTCACCAAAGCTGCAATTTTACCTGGTGAAATTTCGAGATGTAGCCCCTTTCCTGCGAAAAATGAAACCAACAAACTCGCCAGGGTCAATGGCGGGGACACAGCAATTGCAAATGACAGAGCGCGTCGTCTGCTCGCTATGCCTGTCGGGAGATGGCGCCACAAGTTGCAACCATCGCTAACTCTGTCGTCTGTGAACACATCCGCCATTGATCTTGACAAGCTCGTTGGTCTCATTTTTTACAGGAAGGGAGCTCTGCCTTGAAATCTCGCTAGGTAAAATGCACCACCTAACTGCATATTTGGTGAAATTTTTAACTTCTAGATGCGGGCATTAATTTTTTTTCGGCTCGTTTTATGATGCTAGGATTCATCGTGGGCACCCATAAGCAATAAGAACCACTACAGAACGTAAACAAAGTAGCAAATCATGTTGGAATGCAACAAGCGTCATCCTCGCAGAATCCAACGGCGGAAATATTTGATAAATTATCTATCATTACATACTGCGAATGAACGGGGATCGACGTGGAAGCTACAGAGGACCCACCGCAGACGAGCAGCTTTCCCTGGAACTCCACGGTGCCCATTCCGCAGCGAGAGCTCATCATGGGCGGGAGGGTGGTGTAGCCCACGCCGCCTCCGCACACTTCGGGAGAGCTGTCGCCCGTGGCGGCAGCGCCGTTGAAGTTGAGCCGCTGCACCACGGACAGCACAATCATGCTGCCGGAGACCACTGCCAGGCCCATGGTGCTGTGTGCTGCGCACAGAACAGTGTTGCACAGTCAGCCAAGAGCTGTGAGCGAGCCAGAATCACTCATAAGCAGTGGTGTAGGCAGAGAGAGGTTTTTGGGCAGAAACCCTCCTTCTCCCTCTCCTTCAAACGCCCCCCCCCCCTACACACACAAAAAAAAAAAAAAAAACTGTCAGTTTTTTTTTATTTTGGCGAAGAAAGAAGACCAGCGAAGCTGTACTATAGTGGGAATGATTTATTTTTAGATGTAAGGATTAAGGTGCGATTGGGTAATTGGTCATTTTAACGATTAAAGAATCGGACATATATATAACGATCCGGGGTTGTTATTAATTTCGTAACCACAGTGACCATGGCCTTGTTATCGTACACCTATGGCAGCGTACACAGCCATAGGGTGTACGCTGATAGCAGGCACATTCTTTGGGAAGACGAGGTCTATACACGTCCGATGCCTGGTCGTGGGCACCGTAGGTTCGCTTCACACACGCAAGCCCGAAGCGCTTGAGCATAAACGAAGTGAAACACTTTCCCTCCTGGCGTGCAATGTCAACATTAAAGTCACTCGTCACTACGGCAGACGTGTCGTCGCCAAGCATGACCGAGCCGAAGTAGTCCATCATGAATTTTTCAATGTGACTCTTGGGCGTCGCGGGGGAGGGGGGGACGTACACAACGGTGACTACCGGACCATCGCGCACCTTGACGGAAAGGCCCTGGAAAGGTTGCCGCCATCAATGAACGACGGCGGCTACCAGAATGGTTGTCTGGTTGACGCCGTCCCTCATAGATGACAGAAGCTGTTCAGAGTTTTGTGTAGTTTTGTGTCGACATTTGTTTGATACCGAGCACGAAACTGGGGAAACCAGCCCTTAACAGCTCTGCTGTAAAAACAATCCCTGGCCGCACCGAAATAACTCGCTTCAAGATAGCAATCACAAAAGATAAATATGCTTTTCTTAGAACGCCTACAATGCAGGGAATAACAGTAAGACCTTTACAACCCTAACCACGGACATGTCCAACATCAGAGCTTTAGATTCCAGACACTCTGCCGACTCCAATCTTGCTTCAGCATTGTGGAAGGGTAGACCACGGACGAGCAGTATGAATTGCTGCTGTTCCTTCAGTAGAATATGTAAGACTGTGGCCCAATAAACCTAGCCTCTGCACTACCACAATGGCTCTGGTTGACCTCTAGACTGCTTGGGAATCTGCAAACTCTATGACTACGAGCTCGCAGCTATAAAAAAATGAAAGACGTTTACAATTCTCTGTGATGCCGAATTAGAATGCAGCTCTTGAGGAGGAAGGGAGGGTACGGAGGGAGGGTATGTCCCTCCTCCTCTTCTGCTCCCCTCCCATTTAGCAGGAAATGTTTGCTAAATTTCCTGCTAAATTTAGTAAAAATTTCCCCGCTGATTTAGCGGGGGAATTTTTCCATTAAAATTGGCGGGAAAATTTCCCTCTAAATTGAACAGTAACAATTCCCCACTAAATTTAGTGGGAAAAATTTCCCACTAAATTTAGCAAAAACATTTCCCTGGTAAATTTAGCGAAAAAATTTTCTTGCTATCTTTAGAGGGGGAAACGTCCCATAATGCAACGTGCGCGGTTACGTTGACGGCGACGCCACTTAAACCGTTAACGGGCGCCTAAGTGCTGCACTCTAAAAGAGAAGATCCTACTGTAGAGGGTGTGGACCTTCCGCAGTAAAACAAGCCGTAAAAGTCGGTACCTGCACATAAAAAACAACTTTTGCCGAATGTGCACTGAGTAGGTCCGTTTTACCATGCGAAATTTGAAGGCGCAGTCGCAGACGACCAAGTTACCGACACTTTCAACTTGTGGCGCCACCTCCCGATAGGTGCAGACTGCATCGTCTGCTTGCTGCACCCATCGGGAGGGGCGCCACAAGTTAATAGCGTCGGTAACTCCGCCGTCTGCGAATGCGCCAATGTTGACTTTGGCAAGTTGTTTGCTCCCATGTTTTTACAGGAAGAGAACTTCACCTTGAAATTTCACACGGTAAGACTGACCTGCTTAGAGCACATACGGTGAAAGTTTGAGCCTTCCATGTGTAGGCACTGATCTTTCCGGCTCGTTTTACAACGGAGGGTTCGCCTGAGGACACCTATATATCTGCTCATGTGGCAGATATTCCTAAAAGGAACGAATGGATGCTCACAAATCTCAAGAAAGGGGCACAAAGTGTGCAGATTGCAATCAATGTGTCTGGCTCATTTAAAGCATCAGAAGGAATGTTAAATTAACCAGCATAACACCACATGTGCGCACCCTCATTGCCTCTCAGAATGGGCATGGCACCCACCTCCAGTAGAGGTGGTGGCAATGATCTTCCAGTCTCTGTCCTCCTCGTCGGAGGAAGAGGATCCGCTTGAGTCTGAGCGGGTGTAGAGGAACTGGCGTGGCTTGGCCGGGTTGGACACCGTCACGCCGGCTCGCCCCTTCGTCTTGCTCTTGGACTTGCTACCGTTGGGCTGGGAGAGCCTCCTTGACAACCGCTTGTAGTCCTGGATCATTTCCGTGTCCTTGGAGTCCCCGGTCTCAATGTCGTTGCAGTCGTGCAGCGTCCTGTCCAGGTTCAGGTACAGCATGTGCACCTGCAGGGGGAAATACAACATAGACAGGGAATTTTCAGACTCTGATCCTGAGAGACGTCTCTTAACTGATAGCTGAGGACCTTGTGTGCAATCATCGGACATGTTTGGCACATAGTTGTGAATCCATGATTGGCACATGTCTGCTAAAATATACCGTGCTTCAACTGGAACAACACTTCACTTAGGGGCAGGGACGGCCTAGAAAATCTGGGGCTTTACGGAACCCCTTAGGGTACTCTGGGGAAGCCCTAGGTTCCCCGGAACCCAGTTTGAGGGCCAGCAGAAAGAAGTCTGGTAAGTGAAACCTTCTAGCAAAATGAAACTTTGCAAATTATGGTCTTCTTGGCTTCTGATAGTGACACTTCTGCAAAAGCAGTACAGTTTTTCTTGGACCCTTGAAATCTCAATTTGAGATATATATACACCTTAGATGTGGATCCCAATAAGACTGGCACAATCAGGTACGTGAAAGAAGCCACCCCATCATGTATCAATTGAAAAGTACCCGAGGGTTTGCATGCACCATTTCAGCAATATTCAGATGCTGGTTACTGATTTGTTGTGACTAGCCTTGCCTCATGCCCTGCCATCTAGATTCGAGTTTACTGAGTCTTGTTCAACAAAATAAACATGTCCATGTGCGCGGTACTATTTTCCAATTCAAGTGAACAGTTGACTCGTCATGCCGTAACTGAAATGCTGGCAGGCAACAGTTCTCTTACAACCCATGGGTCCATATTTCCACACGCGTCGTTGAGCGAGCGCGTGCGTGCGTGCGTGCGTGTGTGCCGAATGGTTACCGTGCTGGACTGTCGCGCGGAAGGTCTATAGGCTTGATTCCAGTGAGTGGAATGTTCTTTTACTTATTCTTTCAACTTGGCGTTCTCGTAAGTTCGAGAACATTCTCGTATATAATTGAGTTCCAAATGTTCTATGCGCCGAAAGTTTTACGCCGAATGTTCCAGAAACCCACGTGGGTACATAAGGGACACCGCATGTTGAGCGGAGTCAGTCTCGCCCCAGTGCTCGATCCCGCTGTCTCGCCGACATTGACACCTGCGATCCTAGCCTTTCTCTATTTTGTTTTGGGCCCAAGTTCGCCCCATTAAACGTTTAGTTTCTCCAGTTATTTGCCGCCTCATCATTTGTCCTTCGTGACAATATAATTTATATGAGTTCTGATACTACACAACACCACTGACATGCAGTGCATGCAGTACATATAAACTGCACCGAAAACACTCTTGATGTATGTCATACAGTGTACCACATACAGCAGAAGACCGGTGTCCCACATGCACCAGGCTTCTGGTACATATACTGTTCGTGTGACACCAATTGCAGGTCATTGGTGCTTCTTTGCATTTTACTTCAAAATTATACTGGCAAACACAAAGTTTTGCTGCTCAAGTTAGTTAATCATCTTGAAACGGGCTTTGGATCTCCCCTAGTGCCACGTGATGGACGCACCTTCTCGGTGAGGGTCTCCATGAGCACGCCCTCCTGGTCAAAGGAGGCGCGCATCCAGTCGAGCACCATGTGGCACAAGTGCTTGTTGTTGGTGGCGTCCATCTCGACGTTGCTGTGCTGCACCAGCTCCACCTGGATGTGGGGCAGCGACTGCAGCTCCTTGCTCTTGAGCACCTCTGCTATGTTGTCCCGCACATAGGCGTCCACTTCTGCCACCAGCTCCTGGTCCATCGACTCCACCAGGATGGCCCGCACCCCTGCCATGGGTAGGAGAGGCCGTGAGCCCCCGACACGGGCGGATGGTACGGACAGAAGATCAAGTGGACGATATGGGCGGAAGGTACAAGTGGAAGGTACAGGTAAAAGGTACAGAAGGAAGGTCAAGTAGGAGATGCGGGCTGAAGATACGGAAGGAACATACGGGGCAAAGATACGGGAAAAGACAGGGACTGAAGACAGACGGAAGACAGGGAAGACACACGGCCAGAACACATAGGCAAAGGTACTGACAGACGACACTGGTAAAGGATAATGGCAGAGGATACTGGGAGAGGATATCTGGGAGAGGATATCTGGGAGAGGGATATCTGGGAGAGGATATCTGGCAGAGGATATCTGGCAGAGGATATCTGGCAGAGGATATCTGGCAGAGGATATCTGGCAGAGGATATCTGGCAGAGGATATCTGGCAGAGGATATCTGGCAGAGGATATCTGGCAGAGGATATCGGGCAGAGGAAATGAGTGGAGAATACTAGAAGATACAGGAGGAAGCAGTGGCATTGCTCGCACAGGGTGGAGGACGCTTTGCTGTTGCGTTTCAGCTCACAAGTTGTGTGCGGCACCAGCAAAGTACCGGGGGCAAGAGCAAAACCATTGTTAACTGTTTTGTTTGCACAAGCCCATCCTAAAGCCTTGTGCTAACGGCCATACCTCACTTAAAGCCCGACCAACGAAACCATATTCCGCAAGGTAGGAAAATGCTCGTCCGACCCTCCACTTTTCACCCTCTCCCCAAAAGTCACGTGACGGCAGGGGCTTCTTTTGTGTCGGCTTTTCCTGTAGGGATAATCCTCAAAAAGCGCGACATGAGCGGCTAGCTGCGAGCGCCACAACGACCTTGAGACGTCCAAATGTCTTCCCTCGTTGACGCGGGCGCGCTCAAGACCGAGGAAGCCAGCGCGACCGAACGCTTTTTCCAATGAGCTGCAGGCCCGACGCCGCTCGGTCGGTGGAGATCAAGGGGTCGTGGTATGTTGGGGTCGTTGCAGCAGCCGCTCTCTGTTCTCTCACAACAACCACCCCTTTTTTCTCTCTCTCCCCCCCCCCCCCCCCCTTTCCCGAGTTGGGGAGATCTTAGGCCACTCCAGGAAGCAGCCTGCAGACTGCGCTTTTTGGCTACTCATTCTCAACACGTTCGAACGTGGAAGTAAACACATTGCATGAACGACGCCCAGTTTATTTGCAACCTAAATAATCTGGCTCTGCTGTTGGGATCCAATTCATTCCATTATCAATCATTATTTTTTATGATTTCATGGTGAAAGTGTGTTCGTCGTGATGCCAAGAAGTGATCGATTCAAAGGGAGAAATGGGTCCTCGTATTTATTTTGCGGAAATACTCGCTCCTGTGATGCTCTAGTGCGTAAAG
Organism: Ixodes ricinus; assembly: GCA_037355805.1. Taxonomy (NCBI): domain Eukaryota; kingdom Metazoa; phylum Arthropoda; class Arachnida; order Ixodida; family Ixodidae; genus Ixodes; species Ixodes ricinus. The sequence continues at coordinate 222,208 of JAZHYW010025523.1, read as the reverse complement.
TTAAAGCACCCGAGGCAGTGCGAAATGCTTTACAACTGTCGTTGACGATGAAATAGTTGTGGGAAGTGCGTAAAATTGTTCACACCAAAAAAGCATACCTAAACACAACAAAATATCGCAATCGCAAAAAAAAAAAAATCAGCTTGCGAGATTTGTTGATTTCCCCCCCCCCTCTCTCCCTCTATTTCGCGCCACTACCAAAACTAGCGGCCGAGCAACAGAAATTCTGCCAAAACCTCGCTTCTTGGAGAAAGGACACCAGGGTATATGGTAGTGAATCTGCCAGGGAGTTTGTAGAAATAATCGGCGACTATTGAATCTAGCCTTCTGAACAAATCATGCCCGGTATATTTTTATTTTCCATCCACGCGATTAGAAGGCAAGACCCTGGGGGAATTTGTGTGCACTAACATGCTGCTTCTAAGAGAAAGTACCAGATTTATAGTGCATGTCAATTTAGATGTAAATAGTTGAATCACTGTGCACAAACATTCCCGGCCTCGAGGATGACATGGAAGCATGGCGGAAAGCAGCTTGCTGGAAATAGAAGTCTCTATTGGATTGCACTGGTGTCAAAAATTATTACGTATTTTGTCTTATTTCTGTGCGAAAATAAAAACAGCGTTTAGAAAACCGAACACTGCGTTTTGAGGAGCGCCGAAAGGACATAAAAAGCCGGGACAGCCTGAACAATACCAGGCAAGGCGACTCGCGTCACTCAGCTTGTCCTTGTCTATTGTTTTTCCGGAGCCTTTCAAAAGGGGATGAAAAATTAGGAATTGATTGACCCGACTTACCACATTAGAGCTGTTCATTTTCATTACTACAGGCTCTCTCTCTTCAAGCGTCTGGCAAAGTTCAGCTTGAACTGGTCCGTTTATATCTTCGGTTCCTTTCAAAAAGTGTACTCTAAGCCACTGGACCAACCTACCACATTCATAATTTGCGGAAGCGGAGAAGTGGAAATGCGACAAAAGGGAAAGATTTGCCCGCATTATTTGAGGCCTATAGAAAAGCGGACCGGATGGAAGGGGGCCGAAATGTTTTTCAAGAAACACACAATATTCTCTACAATTCTGTCTAACAATTTGATATGAAGGTATACTTGGACGCCGACATTATTCGTTTAGGAATCGAGCGAGATTTTGTACCTGATCATAATGCGTCTACGTCCACTCCCATTCGATGATTATCATGTTTTCGACAGCCGACAGCTAACGTCGTCACAGCCTCGACAGGGCGAGCGGAGCGAGCCGGGGAAATATTTTGTCCTCGCCGTGACGTCACCTCGGTTCGCCGTAAGGGGCGCCACGCGAACTTCTCGGGGCTAATAGAGCTAGGTTACTGAGAAGTTGTGATCGCGCAAACGATGGGGCGTTGTGGATGCGGGTAAAGCAAAGTCTTACCTTAGGACTGCACGCACCGTCTTTATTAGAAGCCAGAATTGCGGCTTGCTTCTTCCACCCTCCTGACGCCAGTCTTGTCCAATATTGGATAAATTCGATACAGCGTTGATCGCGATAGCCCGCGCCAATATTAAAGGTTTTTATCAAGTTATAAAACAGTCATCAAGCAGAGGTAAGGACGAATAAATACGCAAAATAGTGCAAAATGTAAAGAACAACCTATGAGATCAGATATGTGTTTCAAACAGTAATGAAGAGATTGGGGAAAGCTACTTGATTTGCATGTTTCGGAAAGAAATGTATTATCGAAGGCCTGAACCCTTTATTGCGCAAGCTAATCCTTGTGCAGACACGGGAATGGTTTCAGCGGCCGCCGCGCTTTGCCAGAGAGCGGCTGCTGCAACGACCCCAACATACCACGACCCCTTGATCTCCACCGACCGAGCGGCGTCAGGCCTGCAGCTCATTGGAAAAAGCGTTCGGTCGCGCTGGCTTCCTCGGTCTTGAGCGCGCCCGCGTCAACGAGGGAAGACATTTAGACGTCTCAAGGTCGTTGTGGCGCTCGCAGCTAGCCGCTCATTTCGCGCTTTTTGAGGATTATCCCTACAGGAAAAGCCGACACAAAGAAGCCCCTGCCGTCACGTGACTTTTGGGAGAGGGTGAAAAGTGGAGGGTCGGACGGGCATTTTCCTACCTTGCGGAATATGGTTTCGTTGGTCGGGCTTTAAGTGCACAGAACTCTTGAGAGGGAGTATATGTTCAAAGGCTGTGTCAAGCCTGCCCTTTTGGAGCTGGAGAGCACAATGCACTGAGGCCAAAAACCAGAGCATGAAGCTACACAAACCTCTGACAGGCATACTTCCCATTAGCATCTTGGACCTCCTCTAGCTTCTTTGCACAGAGCACTCTAGCACTTCTGACATTACAAGCCTAGCAGCTTCAATGATGGCACGGCAATGCACAAACTGACATCCTGGACATGAAGCTGAAATATATTTGATGGCTGCAGACTCACACTGAAGCAGGGTTTACAAAAGAAACAATCTGCAACATCTAATATACTTACTGCAACTGTGAAATCCTGGACAAGTTTTCACCAGAAATCATGAGCCAATTATGTCAAAATTTGGGAGTGAATGCTCGCTCAAGTAAAACTTTCGTTTAGTGTACTTTAAAACTTTTAGTAGATTTTGAAACTTACAAAGACTAGAGCACTTGCACAGGTATGGGTGCATATTTTCTACCTTTTGATAACCAATTTTCTAGAAAAGTGAGAATAAAGTCAACAACATGCAATGATTGCAATGGTTTATGTTTTACAAGAGCTGGTAGAATAGGTCACAGTTATGACTGAAGCACCGTAATAATAATATATTCTGAATGGGAGTTGCAACCATGATGATGAAACTAGGTACTAACAACAATGATAATAGATATACTTACCGGTGCAGTTGTCAGGGGTCAAGTGCTCTACAAGGTATTTCCCGCAGTACTTCGTCACAGGCTGAACCCGCAACTTGGCAGCCACGAGGTACATCGCCTTCATCTTCGGCTTGGGGACCTCCAACCTGCACCGCAAGAGGCCACTTCAATGAAGCCAATGGAACAGTCAAGCACGAGCACTGCTTGCACTCTGGCGTCCTCCGAGTAAAAATCCCATGACACAGCTACCAAGGATTCTGCAAGCCCCTTGAAAGAAGCCATGGCCCCGCACCACACAATACACAATTTGACAAAAATGCAAGCCTCTTTACTGTTCATTAAAATAACTCCCAAGTTCAGAACATCTTATGTGACTTGGGCATATGCAGCGGCGTAGACTTTCCATTTTCACGGCGGAAAGGGGCAACTCCGTTGGAGTCACTACTAAACGCAGCTCCGGATGGAGTAGGCGCCCTATATATAAACTTCCGGTTGTTTTATTTATCTTTTTTTTTCTTCTGGTGGGACATCGCAAAATGGCAGGCTGCTGTGGAAGCAGACCAAGCGGACGTAAAAGTGATCGATGCCGCGTTACCTTCTTGCCAGAACTAGAGATTGAAGCTAATGAAAGCAAGCTGGGATTTCATTTCCCACGTATTTTGTCAATAAAGGCAACGTGGGCGTTATTGTGTTTGCATGCCACTACTAGAAGCTCGTTACATGCACGTAAACAGCGTCTCAGTAAGGATCATGGCTCGGGGGGCTCTGCCCCCTTCCCCCCCTCCCCTTTGGATTTCACCAGGGGGGCCCCGATGCCCCCCGTAGTCTACGCCTATGGGCATATGTCACAGCTAAACAGCTCAACTTTTTCAGCACTAGACATATTTTACAGAAATATATTTCCTGCTTAAATACAATCCTTGAAACCATTCGACATTTAATGTTTCAATAAAGGGAATGGAAGAAAGTACCTTAAGGATGCATAGAAAGGATCTAAACCATCTTTGAAAGACACTTTTTTTTTTTTCCATACTTGGTTGCTATTAACATTTTCTTAGAAGGGCACTGACAATTGCAATTCCAGATTCTAACCATCTATCTGAAGCGACTGCTACACCTCAGCCACCACACATTTAAATGCTGTTCATTGATGGCACGGGACCCCACCTTGAGGTGTAAGCGTAGTCGACGAGGCGTTCAAAGGCGCTGATGTCGAAGTTGCCGTTGATCTTGCACTGGTTCTGCATGGTGCCCTTGGTCTTCTGGGCCAGCAGTTCAAACAGGTACGGGCTCACGCTCGCCACCACTGCACGGTGCGCATAGATCTCATGCATGTCCTGGCCGGAACCAACCTGCAAGATGTGCAACAACGTTGATGAACTCACTCCCACTCACTGTCCCAACTGCCTCCAGAGGCATGTGGTCAGAGGCATCTCGAAGCTCCAAAGCCGCTGCCAAGGTAGGTCCTAGGTGGAACATACTAACTCCCAAGTGAAAGCTGAACACAACTGACATCACACAAACATATGAAAACCCCACAAAACATAGCCAAAAAACTTGCTGTTGGAAACACCATAGGTTAGCTTTCCAGATAACTTTGGAAACTAGATGGACAACCATGTTGATTTTTAAAGTGTAATAATCACAACTGCCTGTCCAGCGCCATCAAACAGGAGTGGGGGTGACCACTCCATGAGGCATTTAGATTTCTAATAAACAATAAGGGTGGAAAGGGCATCCCTCTCTCCTTCCCACCTCTGTGCCCCCCATGCCCCCCCTTCCTTCCCCCATCCTCCAAACATTTCCGATGGCACTGTGTCCATCATCTTGTGAATGCTTAAATACTCGTAACATAAATCAGTTCAATATTTAATAAAATGGCATGACAATGCAGAAGTGTCCAGTCACAGTGATGGAAGCAGCATTTGATCCTTTTGTAGCAGGTTCTGAGGCATTCAAAATATTGGTTTGGAGCAGCCACTGACACTTTTGGAGCAGATGCCAACATCTATAGTTTGTTGCAACCTAAGAACGAAGGGCGAGGGTAAGACGGGCCGGGGAGGAGGAAGCCGGCAGAAAGCTAAAGAGAGAGGGAGGTATCCTCCTCTCTTCTCCAGGGTTCTGTCTGCTTCCTCCTCCCGGCCCGTCTTACCCTCGCCCTTCGTTCTTAGGTTGCAACAAACTATAATAATGTACTGCTTTAAAAAAAAAAAAAAAGAAGAAAGAGTGTATTTTTAAATTAGTTTGCCTGTGATAATGAATGACATTTTCTCTTCGATACTGGAGCATATTACTTATCACATTTTGTGATAAAAATAAATAGGATGCAAAAGGAACACATAGCCTTCTTTGTTGTAAATAAGGCTCTGGTCAGAGCGGGGTCCATTTAAAGCGGGTACTAAAAATGGCTGCAACATAAATCATAGCCCAACCCTTCAGTTGCGATAAAGTCTCCCTCCATCCTCGTTTTACACTCAGTAGTTTAATTGGCCCGAAAATATAAGTTCTGAAAAATGCCAGCAAAAACCAGCATATCCGCTACACCAATGAAAACACGTCCCCCAAGTTTTATTAACCTGCCACACTCGAGACTACTAATATCATAAACTACAAAAACAACCACTCACAAATATTATGAAAACCTACACCTGTGCTTTAAATATGACACTGCTCTTCAGCGGCGTTGGAACCAGAGTTAAATCAAAGTTCCCTGCTCATTCATTCGACAGCTGCACAAGAACTACCGTATTTATTCAAAAATAGAGACTCCCAATTTTTTTTTCCTTCTTGTTTCTTGGCTGTTTTTGTTTTTATTATTATTCATAGAGATTAATCTGCAATCAAGACAAAGAAGGTCGATCTGTAATAATCTGAGCATATATTCCGTGCCATATTTATTGCGCCAACCCTCCAACAGGTCAGCCGCTGCTCCTAGCACTCCGGTGCAAAGCGGTGAAGCGCAATGCATGCACGCTGATGTGTGGCGGGATGTGGTGAAGGCTGACGCGAGCGGCGCAAGTGCCACCATACTCTGCAGCCACGGCACGAAGGCGTGACGATAATCGAGCGATTTCACCAGGAGTACACGATCCTGGTTCTGACTTAACACAGTATACCACCATCCTACTATTTCGCAAGGTTTTCTCCAGACTTTTGCCTGCTGACATCGTCTGGTAATTTAGACGATGTCGGCGATCAACTGGCCAGTGCATCCCCCGGCCAGAGTGATTGATGAACAATCCCTATACTTCGTTTCACCTGAAGTCGACGCTACAGACGATTCTATGAGCCAATGGGACCAATCACACAGCATAAAAGCGCGACATCTGTGCATACATCTCCTTGTGCGTGTTTTTTCAAAGGCTAAACGAATTGGGTGCAGTGAACGTCCCGTGACTAGCGCGTATGCGTGTTCGAGGTTGTATGCGTTCGAGCTTTTGATTGTGCTCAGACCTAAGATGAAACAAATTATAATGCAAGTACAGAAGCCGTGAAATATACTCGTACCATTTTTCTTTCCTTCTGCTTTTCTAAATGTTAGGGCCGACATATATTATTTTTATATTTTGCTTTAAGCTCATTCTGGCGCAGGTATAGCACAATTGAGTGAAAATGGCGCTTTGGAGCGAGATGTAGCAGACTTTCGTTCATGGTGCGATTTGGCGCAAATGGCGCAGCACTTCTATCACTGCAGTCAGCTTCTTGATAAGAGTGTAAATGGTGATTGGTGCTCGTACACCTCACCAATAAATTTAATCTTTCTCCCACAATGACTGCAATTAAAATGGGAGTTTCTGGGCGATTTCTATTCAGCAGGACTGTCGGAAAACATTTGAAACAAACACAAACAAAACGTGGCAAAAGATGCCATACTCACATGCAGAACAACGTCGCAAAATTGCTTGTTCTTGCGCAGCTTGTTCAAGTTCATGAGCACCTTGTTGAGGTGGGCGGAGTCATCAAAGACGAGCAGTTCAGCGGGTTTCACCGGTTTGGACTCCTCCTCGTCCGTCGTGCTGATCACCAGAGTCGGGTCCATGGCTGAAGTGAGGGTCGTTGCAACGAGGGCACAACCACTACTAAGAGATGCCGCAGTCAGAGGCTGAAGACCACAGTCCTGCACAAAAGACAGCAAAAACAGTGGTCAGTACCAGCCAGTAAATTTTCTCAGATAAAACCAACATAAAAGCAATTCATAGCCAATCAATCTGACTAGATAAAGCAAACACAAAAGCACTGCCTAGCCAATCAATTTAACTAAATAAAACACAAAAGCATTCCACAGCCAACCTTTCATCGCAATGTCACTACCTTTCAAGAGACCAGTGTTGGGAAGTACTTCAAGTACATTGTACTTAAAGTACTACTTCAAGTAGGTTTAGGAAACTTGTACTTTACTTGAAGTATTTTTTTCGGGTACTTTCCGAGGAAAGTAAAATTCCCGACTTCAAAGTACATTCCCCAAATTTGGTTTTGTTAAATTTGTATCACGAAATGATGCTTTGTCAACTCCGAAGAATTACTGGGCGAAATATTCTACTCTCACCAGAGACGTGAGCAGACGACGCATCGCTCCGCTTGTTCTGGGGGCGGCTTTCCCGTAGCTTTTGAACTCTCGCTACTTCTCAGTCGGTCAGCGCAAGCGAGGAGATTTAAAATATTATGAGAGCAAACTTAATCATAATCTAGCACCTGAAACTGTGGTGCGGAACAATTAATCTTTCAAGTCGAAAAAAAAGACAACAGAGGAGAACGTCACAATGTTTTGAGACATTCCCTTTTGTCTTTTCCTTCGACTTGAAAGTTCCTTAATTTTTTTGCACCCCAATCTCGGGTGTCACATTATGATTAATTATCACCAGCTCGCTTTCGCACTCACTGTTTTTTTTTTTTTCATTAAAGAGAGGACACTCCTCTATGAGAGGATTGCTTGCGGAAGCTACGGGGCTGACATCATGCTCTCTCCTAGTACATTTAACCCCCTTGGGTGCAACAATCCAGTCCAAGCGGCGCCAAATTCGGAAGAGGGACTACTACCCTGTGGCCACTTGACTTTATCAAATATTCGTTGCTGTGTTTTTTTTTTTTAAATAGCTCATGTACCCCTGATTACTCCTGGGCAATGCATACCCGTTAAAAATCAGTGTATAGGGGAATTAAAGGAAATCATGAAAGATTGTGTTAAAATACTTGTACTGTACTTTGAAAGTACATTGCATTTATAGTACTTTACTTCAAGTACATTGCACCCAGTGTACTTACTACTTTACTTAAAGTACATCACATCTTATTTACTTTGTACATTACTTGAGGTACCTTTTAGATGTACTTTACCCAACACTGCAAGAGACCCAAATTCTATTTAGGCCTCATTCCCACTTTCCAAGGTCAAAAGGAAACTGAACAATTTGACAACCTATAAAATATTTTTTGCATGCATTTTAATTAGTTTCTTGTATATTTTAAAAGCAATTACAACCATGTACCAACAGAAAATATGTTTAACCAAATGGTTTCGGCCAGGAATGAGCAGTGCTTCTCTTTCAGTCTGTCTTGATAACCTTAATAATTTGAAATTTGAAGGGTCGAGGTGGGGACAAGGATTTTTAGGTAAATGGAATATCACTGCAGAATATTCCAATGCTAGTTTCAAAAGGTTTAGTTAGTACTATCATTTAGGCCAGTGGCTGTGGGTGGACACATTAAAAGTAGTTTTATCATACACACGGGGTCAAAAGCAATGCTATAAAAAATAATAGTAGCCATCATTTTTACCCACACAAAACATTTTAACCAAAACATGAAAGAAATGCAAAAAGATTACAAGCTTTCATAGGTACATCCTGGCAACACACTAAACAAATCCTATCATATCTAAAAACAGCCTATTGTCTTCTTCATAAACCAAAAACATACAGTCCGCACTAAGTCATCAAGTACCTGAGGGTCAATGGACTGTGTTCTACATCAATACACCAGTTGTCCAAACATGATAAGATAATGAAACCCAGCAGCAAACAGTTCAAAGTTCCAAAGAGTCAGAAAATGTGAGCACAACAATGTACCCATACCCATACAGTCTATACAATGGGGAAGATAAAGTATTGTTGAAGTCAATGATCTGAAATAGAGGACATACATTCTGCCCAATTTAACACGCGAGTGACTTCAGGAAGTAACAAAATAAAATAAAATATAAAGGAATTCATGAGTATGAAGAGTAGACAGTCAGAATTTAGCGGCAATTTGGAGAACATGCATTTACCTGGAAACACTATATTCAATCATTCCTTTTCACCGCCATATACCCCACATGTAGGATTCCGTGTTTGCCGAGATTATTTTTCGTGAAATTTGGAGGGTGTTTTTCGGAGTTCATTTTTCGCTGGAAATTCAGAGTTTATCGGAGTTTGTTTTTGTTAGATTCCCAATCCTCCAAACCAAGAGTTTAATTTTACTCTATCCTTACTTTTTCTGAAAAAAATAAATAAATTCTGTCAAAAAAAAAAAAAAACTTTTTTTTTTTTAGATTATCGGCATTGAAAGGTATTTTTGCAACTGCAGTGGAATTGGCACCCTTGCAATTGGTGCTGCTAACTGTACAGTCCCATGAGAAATCTTGAAAACAAGCGTTATTCAATAAACGTCAGTACTTTGAAATAGCCGAACCCCTGGTCCCTTCCTATGATATCTACAGGTTCGCATCTTTCACTGTAATAAAAACACAATTTCTCCTCCCTCTAACAAGCATGATTAGTAGGTTCAAGCGGGAAACAGTAACAGTGACTTTTTCCGTGGTCCAGAAGTACATTGGCCCATTGTGCTGAACGAACCTTGACGAGATAAACGGGAAACTCCTTTTTGTCAATAAACAAAAAAAGAAAAAAAAAGAGAAGAGTTTCTTTTTAAGACTACTAACACTGTGCTCTCACAAACTTTATTCGCAAAATACTGGCTTTTTATTTTGCCATCGTGGCCTTTAATTTTGGAGTTGTTCAAATAAATCAGAATTGTCGAAAATTGTACCGGCGAGTTTTTCGGAGTTTGTCAGATTTATCCGAAAACACGGAACCCTGCAGAGTTTGACTATACACCACTATTCAAACTCGGAGACTTTCTGAAATGCATATGCTGATTGGTCCCGCACCAATCCTGCACCTCTAAGGGGTCATGGGTCTCCTCTCGTGACCACCAGTGTTCAAGGTCACACGACTTCGAGGCGGACAGCGTAGGCTCCAACAACCAATCTTTTTTTTTTTTTCTTCTCCCAATACTATGTATAAACACTTTTTTAAATATATTAAAGTTCTTTCTTTTTTAATGAGAGCGGATGGCGTATGGCTTGATCTGACCTTGAACACCCTGAACCGCTTTCCACGGCTACGGCCCTCTCCGTTCGCGCCGCTTTCCGTGAACCGTAGCAGAGGCTACGAGCTGTCGAAGCCAATCCAATGCTGTGCGGGTGTCACGTGACCTTTTCGCCAGGCTGGCAGCGACGCGCGAGAACCAGTCACGTGATGTGCCCACAGTCCTGGATTGGCTTGGATGACTCATAGCCTCCGCAGTGGTCCATCGTAAGGTAAAGGGGAAGAAGAAAGCAAGCTCGTAAGATCGACCATCCCAAAGTCGAAAGGGATAAAAGTAGCGGTAACGATTCGTTTCGGATCGCGTGCGGGGCGGCCCGAAAGATGGTGGCCGGTCCTCCCGCCGATCCGACCGTTGTTTACGCCGCCAAGTCCTCGTCGCCCCCACACCGGCGGCGGCCGAGAGAGGATTCCCGATCGATGCAGTCACCCCGAGGTCGCCGCCTCGTCGCGGGGGAAACGTGCGCCCACCGCCGGATCGAAATCAGCCCGGCTGCCGCTGACTGCTGCCGGGGCGCTCGAGAGCACAATCAGGGAAACCAATCTCCGGTAGATTGGATAACGACGGAGAAGCGGGACAATAAAGGGGAACGAGACGGCCTTCGTCACCATCCGCAGCATACGGACGCAGTTCGTCTCGCGTTCCTTTCACCGCTTGCTTCCGTTGATAACGGAATGCTTGTTGCTTGGCTCGGATTGTTCCACGTGCGCACATTTAAGCCCCAATCAGGGAAAAAAAAAGAAAAAGAAAGGGGGGCGCCTTTTTAAGATAACGACAGAGGGATACATGCTTAACGGTTTCAGCAACGTGCATACAAAACGCTAGCCGTACACTACAAATTCCAGTGAGTCCACTCCGTTGTGCGCGCGGCACAGACTCGACACGAGTGCTACGTATGGCGTTCGGCTGGAACTCGTGTTCGAACCCTCACAACCACTGGTGTTATCCAGCAGGTGTTCGTAGAATCCCCTTACGCATTATTTCTCAGACAACGCCTATGCGTCGTTTTTCCTACGACGAGCTATCTGATCCAATCAGGAGAAAGGACATACGTCTATTTTTACTATGCAATGCTGCGTCCAACCAATACTTTCAAACTCGAGAAAAAAAAATAAGAAAAGAAAAAACTATTTGGGGTTTACGTGGCAAACCAACGCAGGACATCTGGCACTCTCCAGCGAAGGACTATTTGGACCACCCGGGGATCTTTCGAGATCGCTGCAGAAGCACACGACTTTCCTCAGCATGGGCCATTGGTATTTTTGTGGCGTTGCAACTGTCCCGAGCTTAATTATGGTTACAAACTCGTTTGCGGGTATATCCCGAAAAGAAGGTGTTAACATATCATCGACGTCACGGGACGCATATGTCCGAACTCGAACGATCGCAAGAGGGCTTCGATGAAATCTAGACGCATCTGAAAGTGCGGCCGAGCCAAGGTTATTTTAAGCGGAGGCGCATACAAAGAGGGAAGGTTCACTGCACCGCCGCAACGGCCCAAACTTCCACGCTGACTCTAGGCCAAACGTTCCAGATTTGGCTCCTGCGCCGAACGATTTTGCCCAGATAACCGCGTTTGCCAAGGTCGAGCGTGTGCATTGTTTTTCACGTCCGAGGCAGTATCATGACCTTCCGTAATACACCCAGCTACCGCCAAACAACTAAAAAAAAAAAAAAAATTATTGGATGACGACGGAGTGCTGGAGGCAAAATTTTCCAAGCACACGTCATGTTATGCACACGATCTAGAATCCTTCGGAAACGAATGCGACTTCTGTAAAATTTATACCATAAAATATGGTTCCTTCACCGCCAGGCTGTGCGCATACCTATTCAGACACCACGCTCCAGGTATGGTGAGCACCGCGGTCCAGGAATATACACTCAGTAAAACCGGCGGACACGGATACAAGATCGTCAAGTTGTTCCTCTCATTGTGCAAGGGAACTGCTCGCCGGCGATCAATCGACCAAGACCCAAGTGTGTCAACGATAGCCTGCGTGCAAGAGACCAAGGGATCGAATGGCCCAAGCTTCGTGGGCACGTCCTTCCTCAATGGCGTGCAGAGACGGCACGCAACATCTCTCTCGGGACCTTCGTCGCACGAAAGACAGAGGTAGAGCCGGTCATCCAAAAGAGGAAGAAAGAGCGCGAAGAGAAGAACCCCGGCTTGTTTACTCTCCAACTTGGAAGTCGGCGAGGTTTTCAACCCTTCGCCTCCTAACGGATGAAGTACTAGCGGACACAAGTCAGACAGGTCGCCGCCGTCGTTCCCCGAACTCGGCTCGACCAGACGGTGGACAGTGCGACAGTGCCGATGACGTCGACAACGCGAGAGGCGATTATCACCTTCCTGACCAGACGATTGCGGGAGTACAGCTGTCCTAGCGAGGGAAGCCGCGTCGGCCAGCCAGCGTCCCAACGCGGAGACGGCGATTAGATAGCCCCATGGCCTCCCCGACAGCAGTCCGCAGCGCGTGTCTTGCCGTTGTCTCTGCACGCACTTCCTGCAAGAACGTCCTGTGGCAAGGCTACCTACGTTAACCTACCACGGACTGCCGGCGGCACCACTAATAAACAACGAAGAATAACATTGCCCTCCTTTTTGGTTGTTCTTGTCTTCGACTTCTCCGCAGAGAAAAAAATAGAAGGGCCGTCAAAAAGGTCCAGGGACTCGTTTATTGGGAGCTGGATCAAGCGCGGCGTCCTCCTACCCTGAGGGAGTACCGGGTCTTGGCGCCAGACGGGATCTCCAGAGGTGGGCGCCATCAGCGGACGCGACGGATGACTGCCCGAACTTCCTCTTCGAGCCGACACAGCAGCGCCAAGGGCACGGTCGAGAAACAACTCGACAATACGATAGAGCACAGTGCCCCGAAGAAGTCGCACTCCACGCATCCGCATAGGCATTTACGTCCGCGCGATTATCTATCTCGTCGTGGCTCTTGTTTAGGGGCATGCAGTCTCGGGAAGAAAAAAATTCTGCACTCCTCAAAAATTAAAATGTTTCTTCTAGACCGATGCGAACTTAACCCTTCATTCACTGCCCTGTGAAAGACAACAACCAACATGGGTGCCCTTCGGCACTCGCATCATGTTGGAAGCCAACTTGGCGTATTGCCGCCATATGCAATCCTCCACAGTGCCGCCCCTTACCACTGTTGCCGTTTACAAACGGCAACAGGTGCTCACTGTTGTCGTTAGGGCCAAGGGCTCGTCAAGCTGCATGCGTGCAGCATTTTCCCTCCATCCCTGCCGTCATTTATTTATTTATTTGACGAAAAAATTAAGAATTATCACCATTATTATTAAGCACACGACTGAATTGTACCGATCAAATTGAGACCAATCAGTACCTTATAACGATAAAAAAAGAACGGACAGGAAAAATGGAGGTGGCGGTACAGAAGAATGCAGTTGGACGAGACCAAACGTTTATAGACCAAGTTGGCCACAAAAGGTACACTGCGCGACAGTTCTCCGCATTCTGGTCACAAAGAGTATCGACGAGCACCCATTTTTATTGCTTGGCTTAATGCCCCAACTAATAACTTTCCTCTACAGAAGCAGTTTTCATTAAACTTTATAACTGTAAAAAAAAAAAAAATGCACACACACATTGGCGATTGCTTGTTCGCGATTTTAGTTCGTGCTAACTGCGTCGCGCTCCGCACGCCAGAATTAATAAGCAGCAACACTGACACTCATATAGTATATAAAAAAAACAATAAAAAAAACACAAAAAAACACGAGTGCTTGCCGAACGATGGCGCACTACTCGTGTGACGATCTTCAGTTTCAGGAGCACGAAACAGCCACACATAACGCATTCTGCGTTAAAATACTTTAGCATGCATACTTATACCGAATAATCGGCCATCCGTCCAATGGGCGCCACTATGTACAAACCTGCGCACGTGCGGTGAAATGCGTGGCCTCAAAACACCGTAAGATCGACTTGAACGGCCTTGGAGCGCAAGGTGTCCATCCCGCATGCAACGTGTTTATCTCGTGCGCAAGGGTGGCGACACGGCGCCATCGGAAGCAGTCGTTGGGCAAGGCCGTCCACCGAGTGACGTCACGGCGATGGCTATCCCGTGCCCAGACGAGCCGTGGTGGGCGAGCGAGCGCTCAGAATGACAATTAGGAGGGCTATCCCCGACCCCGAAACGGCAACCTTCCAACAGCCTGCATCATTCACGACGTCAGCAGTCCCAGCAGATGGGCTCGGGCGTGTTTATCCCCAGGATGACATAACGACACTTGAGCACGCCAGAACCCCCCCCCCCCCCCCCCCCACACACACACACACACACACTTTTCCCCCTTTTATTATTCTTTGATTTTGTTTTATATCTTATATTGCGACGAATACCCAACTCGGAGCTGGGTTGGACAGCTTTCAAAAAGAATCGGGGCTGATTGCAAAAAACAATCATTTTATGGCACAGCCACCGAGGGCATTTGGATTTTGAAGTGGCCATGAAGTTTCTGGGAAGCCCTTGGTCTACTTAATGAATTTGTAGGATTTCTGCTCATTATTATTTCGGGCCTGGGTAGCTTGCATCAGCCCACCGTAAGCAAGAACAGCAAAATCTCGGAGCTCCGCAAGCAGAAACACTTTCTCACCAGTAAACATTTTTATCCCAAAGACGTCGTTAGAACAGATATCACGCGCACTCGATAACGTCAGGGACGATGAAGGAGGTCATGCTTAGTTTTCCGTCCATCTCCATTTCCTGTCTGTTTATTATAATAGAGAAGCAGGCTTCTGTACGGTAAACTTTTAAAACTTTAATGAAAAGCTTTTAATAGGAAAAAGTAACGGTTACTTTTTCAAGTAATGCTGAATTACTTTTCTTGTAAAGTAATCGAGTAATCTAATTGAATACTTTAGAGCCAAGGGTAATTGTACTTGTAATCAATTACTTTTTCTTTCGAGTAACGTGCGCGAGACAGAGAAAGACCACGGTGCATTCGAAATCCGGACAGAGTCTACACGGGTGTAACGACAGAAAACAGCTGGTCCGTCCAGTCACTCCTTCACAACGATGAAACTATAGTCACTAAATAATCCAATTTCCGGAGTAGCGACACTCCGCCATCTTGTTGCTTACAATCATGGTTGTCAGTAGTCCACGTTTTATGTCAAATAGCAGGACACAATTTTTCCGTCCTCCAGAAATGTTAGTATAGTGTACGCGATGGAGGAAAACGATATCGCCCGAGCGCCCTCACACAGTGTCTGAAGTTCAGGAAGTCCCATCTTGGAATCGTAAGTACGCCCGCTTTGCACTCGGCAACAAAATGGCGGCGCCCACAAGACGCTCGGGAAATGGAGTGTCGATACTCTTAGAGCACCTTATTTATAGTGACTCTAGGTGAAACACGGTAGCACATCCGTTACACACTGCACGGATTCACTTTCTCCACGTGCTTATCTGCTCCAACGCGGTCAAGCTTTTTTTTTTTTTAGCTTGTTTTTGAGCACAGGTGCCTCGCAGCATCTCAACAACGCGCTCAACCAACTAAATAACGAAGGGTAAAAGAGAAACAAAGACAACTCGCCCTTGTGTGCGCTTGAAGCCGAGGCGTCCGGAGGAGCCAAGCGATCCGCGCAGGTCAGCTCGCAAATGGAAATCTCGCGCCGAGTCGAGCCTCGCGATATCAGACGACGGCGGGGAGACAAGATCACCAGCAGCAATTCGAAGGCACGATTGGACGAGACCACTGCACTCCCCTCCGTTGCCCCGCACAGCCAGGAGTTTGTCGGGACAGATAAGTCGGCGCGGCCGCCCCCAGAGACGGACTATCGCCACGAAAGAGACAACGCACTCGGGGGCGCGTGACGCAACCCAAAGCAGAAGACAGCTCCCGTAGCAGACGACACCTCGCGCCACTATCGTGGAACTATACTCTGTTTCATACTTAGTGTGCAACGCTGTCAAAGCTACTGGCGCGAGCATGGGGCTTGATCTCGTTGATCATTTGCACGTGTTCTCGCGCAAACAAACCCATAGATGAAGCCACGCGCTCGCGCCAGTAGCTTTGACAGCGTTGCACGCTAAGTATGAAACAGAGTATAAGGCCCGCGAACTAGCCCCGCGTCGCCTGGTAACGATAGGGACCTAGTCATTGGATGAATGGGTCAATGAATTCCCTATGCCTTATTGTCCCACTAGAACGACATACATTGACGTTTGGGCGTCGACAAAACACGATCAGCTCTTTTGGCAACTGAAGTAACTTTTCCCGCGGAAAAACAAACAAACAAACGTAATTTGTTGTTTTTGAGACGATTATTTGCTCTCCGCGAAATAGGGCTGTACCACTGCTAGCCTGGGGTCTTTAACGTGGATCACGCAGTAGCGATACACGACTGCACGCACTTCATCACAAAGATGTATTATGGGCATGATAATGTCTGAATCATCATGTGCATACATCTTCTTGCAGCGTCATTGCGTTAATTCGAAATTATAAAAGAAAATAGTGTTGAATTTTTTTAAATTTTTTTTCCCGCGTTTATAACTAAAGTCACCATGCAGCCGGCGCTCCGAGCTGAAAGGTTCAATGAAGCAGTGATGAAAACAAAACGTGCTAACGGCGTTCACCGACTT
The DNA here is from genome assembly GCA_037355805.1 of Ixodes ricinus. Classification (NCBI taxonomy): domain Eukaryota; kingdom Metazoa; phylum Arthropoda; class Arachnida; order Ixodida; family Ixodidae; genus Ixodes; species Ixodes ricinus. Next base: position 205,395 of record JAZHYW010025523.1, on the reverse strand, counting down.
TTTTGAGCATGTTATTACCGGCTAGTCCAATCAATCGCAGAGTGCATCGCGACCTTGCGCTTTTAGTGTGCGCGTGTTTATTTGTGTGGTGACTTCCAAGCTCCAGCTTTGTATAGAGCTCCGACGTATGCGAATACGAACCATAAAACCAAGTGAGCAATAAAAAAAACTTAAGTTCTGGACTTCTTTTAGTCGTTTCCTGAAATATATAACAAAAAACTCAAATACCATAAAATATACATTACACGTGCGTTGAATAAAGCTTCAGAGTAGCAGTTCACTAAAACTTCAAAGAGCACCCAAAGTGTCAACAAATAACTTGGGACCATTTTGTCCGAGTTTACGCTTGAGACCATTTTGTACTGAACCGATGCACAACATGTCTGGACAACAACGAAATGGCTGTCGTTTTCCACGCATCGCGCGCAGGTCCCTCACGCACACGCTAAGTGACTGGATCCGGATGCACCCGGAAGAAGAGGGATTTCGAGAATGTTCACACCGCGGAAAAGTGCGAGAAATGCTAAAGTATTTCTTCGAGAATCAGCGTGGCGGCAGCACTTCAACACACGAGATCCTGGCAGGTATGAGCCGGCTACTCAGATTCTATGCTTCAAAACTTTACTACACCCCCCCCCCCCCCCATCAAAAAAAAAAAAAAAAAAGGATGCAATTTTTGGCTAGCCAATAGAGTTTTAGTTCGTTTCCATAACTCCGATAATGATTATCAATATGTCGCCAGCGTCTCTGCACACGCAACGTATAGGAGTTATCGGCACTATCTACTAAAACTTCCTAATATTAAACAGCGGGTTGGTTTAGCGGATATTACTAACAATAAAATGGTATACCAATAAAAAAAAAGTAGCATGTGCAGTGAGCTGTTTTCGAGGAAGGAAGCCTGCAGAAAAAAAGGGAAGCCCGGGTCCTGAGCACTTTGCATCGTCCTCATGGGGCTAGCGGCAGGAAGCAGATACAAAATAGAAGCCGAAAAAGGCAGCGCGCCGTTTCATCCCGTTGGGCGGATAGAGGCAAGCTGGCGGAGTCGGGCTTCCTCCCAACAAAGCCGCTGCGCAGCGTGCCCCTCTACGACGTTCGGGTAAACAAGACGCCGAATCTTGGCGCTCTCATCGACTGCCCAGCGTGTTTGGCGGCGCCCACGCAGCCCACAGCCCTCGCCGAATCCAAGGCGCCACCACAAGGGCACGTGCTATTCTACCATACGAAACTTCTTGCGACTGAGCATGATGCAGCTGTTTGGACACCAGGACTGCAAGTGGTTGCCTTGCAACGCCACCGCAGCGGTGAGAAGTACGAGCCACGTGTTTGTCTATACACATCATCTAACTACAATACAAAAAAAGAAAAAAAAAAGATAAAAGTAGTGCATGATGTTGTATAAGATGACGCCATTAACAGACGAAACAACGGCCGAATCTTCCCACCTGCTTCATGCCACGCCACTGTGCGAATCATATCCGGCCGGCCCGCAAATGGCCGCGGTCTTTCCAGTGACGGCCGGCCCGCGGTCCACTACCAAAAGCGCGAACGAACATATCAGAAAGGACGACTGAAAAGTGCATTAAAACGGTGCACTGTCCATCGTAACTCCAGCGACGAGATCCGCGCTCGAGATTGCGGAGCGTCCCGATCAGTGTCGACGGCGTCGACTCGGATAGGGTGCCAGACAGTTCCGACTCTTATCGATCCTCGTATCGACTCTGCCAGACGCGGAGTTGAAAAACAAGTCCCGCCAAAGAGGTCTCCATCCACACGTTTCCCGAAGGACGGGACTCCAGTGGTGATATAACACCCCTCTGCAAATATCTTTACACTACACACCTCGAAAGTCAGCTTGTTTCAGCAGCTGATGCAACAATGTACACTCCTCCCCCTCCCAACACACCCCCAGATTAACAATCCTGAATAAACCCCTGATTGCTTATTCGACCTTCAGCAAACTCGCAGTCAGCTAAACTCACACATTTAGGTTTCCCTTCAGCGTTCTCCTTCACTGCAAAAAAGTCTCCTAAATCTCGAAGGCCCGTCGGCGATCAATTACACCACCGTTTCAAAACGGGTAAATTTCAACGAGAATACTCAAAAATAAAAGGAGCAAAGACATCGAACTCACTGCAGAACGGAGTCAGCCGGGACGTAGAAGAAACAGCTGTAGCAACGCTTCCGCCACGACTGCAATGCAGACGTATATGCTACGCCGGGAGGGCCGCACGCTAATCAGCACGCACACGCACAGGTTGGTGTGGTAAGCGTTACTCCCCCCTCCCTCTACTCCTTTTTTCCCCCATACAGGCACATACAGGCAACTAAACATTTTCAATTAATGTATAAAAAAATATAAACTTATCTCGGAGCTTACACGCAAAACGATAGATAAAAAATAATAGACCGCTTTTGGGAAGGTCAGTCAACCTAAGTTAGCACACCTAGGCGCGTGACACAATTGTACATCACGCAGTGGAAGAAAACGATAGCCCTGGTTTTCTCTTTCATTATGCATAATGCACAAACTTATCATGCGCAAAATTGGCTCCTCAACAAATTTTGTACATCCCTGTTGATGCAAGGAGAGTTCGTAGCAAACATATCGATTCACGCTACTAGAAAAAAAAAATGAAATAAAAAATTTGTTCACGGCAAAACAGAAAAATTGCCCTGAAATCGCAGAGATGCATGATCATACGAATAAGAACGATTTCGGGACAATATGGAGTTTTCGTAGATGGTCTTCGCCGTCCCGCAACGCTCTCCGCAACCCGATACGATACACGGAACTCTACAGTCAAGGCCATCGGCGCGCAAGCGCAGTAGCGGCTTCTTCGTTGCGGAGGGCATAGCGGAGGGCGAAACGCGGTCTACGAAGACTTCCTAATGCCTACTGATCTGCGCAATATGTGACCAAACTTACAGTGCTCGTTTCTGAGTCGTCACTGCGATGAACAGAGCTAGCTCTTCTTTCAGCACATACGGAGAGAACGGAAATGCTCCGTTTACGATGTATACCGCAACGAATATTACGATCCAAGCCCGCCAATCCAGCGCCCGACAAGCGATTTCGCACTCCCCGCGTCGGTCCGCTCCGCCCAGCCGAAGGGTCACGTGACGCGCTCCAGGCTATGGATTGGCTTCGGTCTGGCTCGTAGTGTCCGTTACGGAACAGCCGGTAAGAAGGAATGCCACGTCGAAACACCAGATCGGAGGCTGCCCAATCCCCGCCCGAAACAATGTCACGAAACCTCTTGGGAAACTCGCGTGCACTGCGCAACGTTTACTTATTTTTCCTCAAGTATATGCCGTTCTAAAAGAACACGGATCGAGGGCGTTCGATGAGCGCTCGCCAAGAAGAGACACTCTATTCTAGTCTCCCGCATCTCGCCAAATCAAGAGTGGAAGCCCCTCAAACCACAGACAGGGCCACGCGTGAGTGAAGGGCCCTGTCTGGACAAAAGAAACCAATTAACGAGTATATAAAGACCAAAGCTGGGAATCAAGGCAACTGCAACCACTTTTCGATCGGGGCCAATTCAACACAGAGCCGATCTGATCAGCCAGCACTTATAAGTGATAATTAACTCTCGAATTTCCGGATTCACCTAGAAAATGAAAAATATCCGGACAACATATATCGGTAAAAACAACATTTGACAATTCTGATACCTTATACTTAGGATTTCGTGTTTTCGGAGTTTATTTTTCGCTGAAAATGCGGGGTTCCTCGGAATATATTTTTTAAGATTACCAATTTTTTTAAATTCTGAGTTAAGTTTCTTGTGTTTTTAAATTTTAGAAATTCAGAAACAAAATAAATAAAGTTTGGGTACCATGGCCCTTGTCCTGAAGGGACCTTGACGAGCTAAAAGGCAAACCCCTTGAAGGAAACTGAAGTGGCAGCTCATCAGGAGTCAGGACTCCTGACCCTGTGCTCTTATAAAGTTACTTGTAAACACCGTTTTTTTTTTAAATATTTTTCGGGGTAAATTTGATTTGACGGAAAATTTACCGGCCAGTGTTTTCCGGACTTCTTTTGTATTCACCCGAAAACGCGGAATTCTACAAAATACACCGAAAGACAGATTTTGGAATGCACCCATGTCCCAAAAAAGATGCTTCTCAGCAAAAAAATGCTGCCCGAGTATTTTTTTTTTTTATAAGTATATTTGCGTGAATGACAAGAATTGGGGATTTTAATTCTCTCGTAATGCACAATTTGCTTGGAAATACGCGTTCACGCTAAAATACGACGAGTCTCCGCCCCCCCGGTGATTTTGTGTGCGACAAATCGGCGTTTTTGTCCTTCCTTGTTTCGAATTTTAAAAGAAATTAAAAATCCGGCACAGACAACAGCGTTCTCTTAGCGATAAAACGAGCCTGCCAAACAACATCCGAGTCTCAGTGAGGTTCCGGCCTTCCCGCGTTCATTTCTGAACCGATTCGGCCCAACTAAGCACCATGTATTTACTGAATTAAAATAAAAATCGGCATTTATCGGTGTCTACTCAGCGTGAGCGCGATTACAAAATATAAAATCTAAATATAAATTATATATATATATATATATATATATATATATATATATATATATATATAAAACGTAAATAAGAAGATAGCGATGTGCGAACAGAATAGAGAGTTTTAGTAGCTAATGTACGCTACGGAAAGCGGGCCCGTGCTCAATTTATGAGTCGAAGTGACGGCACGAGTTCCCGCTAGCAAAGCGTAGCTCTAGAATACGCTACTAAAAGTCCCTAGTAAAAATATCTGACATAAAAACAAACAAACAAAAAAACCTTGCTTGTATAGTGACAAAGTGCAAGCCACGCGCGCACGCACGTACTTACGTAGAGAGCGGTGAGCGACAAAACGAAGTCAACATCAAATTCCCGAAAGAGCGGTAAAAAAGAGCAGGAAAGGAGATGAAGCGTGTACACTAATACACTCTCGCACACTGCTGGCGTCAGCGCAAAAACATCGCTTTCTCTCTCTCTCTCTCTCTCTAAAAAAAAAAAAAAAAAGAGCGAACAATTTTTTTTTGTACGTTTTTGTGCACCAAGGGCAGCCCAAGTTCGGGCGGATTAAAGGGAGTCACGTGCGCGCAACAAGGTACGCGTGCACGTGCGCGCCACGCATCTCCCAAGCCTGAACGGCTCGTCGCGTTCGCACCGTGCACCGGCGGGGGGGGGAGCGGTCGATCAGGTCGGGGAGCAAGACAACACCAACAACTCGCGTACGTGTTGACGCTTAGCGAGATGACATGTAGTCGACAAAAACACGGACGTGTTCGCGGGTGTGTGGTGGTGTGTGTTCCATTTACGTCGAATTTTTTCCCCTTGCTATCCACAACTGACTGATTCAGCGTGTTTTGCTTAGGTGCTGCAAATTGTTCGCTTTCTTTTCCCCTTCAAATGTTGTTTGTCTCCTCCCTTATGTAATATCCCTACCGAAAAAAACCTTACAGGTTTTCAATAAATAAATAAATAAATACTTCCTTAATCGTGCTCGACTCTTAACAATCATGAATGAATAAAATGGCAGCGAACGCAGTTCCTGGGTACGCCCGAACCGTGACGCAAGCTATAACCTAATTAGACTTAATCGAAGTGACGACGAGGAAAAATATGATTTCTCGTAAGCTGCTTTTTTCTTTCGCAGAGCTGCGCGCCTAAGTAACGTGCTTAATAATGCTATTAAAAGACAAAAAACAGACACAAGAAATAGCGTTGCTCCGCGAAGCTTTAGAGTTTTAGTGGCCCGTACGTTAAAGCTTTGCGTACGCAAAGAAATTGCGGGTCGGGAGTGCGCACGCGCAGAACGCAAATAGAAGGGCTAGTGTATTGCGTACGCACGCAACGCTGGGAATTTTGCGTTGCGGGATAGCGTGCTTTGCGGTAAGCTCTCGAGAAATCTCGGGCCCAGCTAGAGCGCCAGTTCCAAGATGGCGCTTACCTCGACTGGCGCAGCATGGGCGACGGGGTGTTCGCGAAGTTTAGTGCTACGTGCAAGTGTGCGGTGTTCAGCTCGGCAATTCTTTCCGGGACCTATACCACGGTCGAATCAGATCGCCGAGCAGCTGAACGAGTGCACAGTGAAAATGTTCACCGCTCGCGATGTGCGTAAACGCTGCGATTGGCGCAGTTCATCGCCGACGGACGAACGACTCTTTCCCAAGTTGTCGCTATGCACTGGCTCTGGTAAATTCAACCAATATCACGCGAGGAGTTCACTCGGCAACGTAGCGCACAACTAAAATCGGTCCGAGCAGGTCGTTTTTAGCGTACCTATACTATTGCGTAAGTAAGCGCAAGCAGCGTTATATTAAACCCGTCTTTTGTTGTACACTATTCCACTCGTTGACAGGTGTGCGCACACCATCGAAAACAAGTTTCGCCATTCCATTGGCGTGCATTTCATCCCCCATTCCTCTTCCACATTTTCGCCGTCAGGCCGCGCCAATTTCCGCCGCACACTTGGATAGACTGTATAACTCGATCCCTGCGTCTCTCCCGCTGTGTAATGTTGGCTCCTTTGGAGCTAAAGAAAAAAAAATCCAGTAAGGTTTGTTTAACTATACTGGGTTTCTTTTTCTTAAAACGGTGATTACTTAAGTGTTGATATTATAATGTTCGCGAGGTGGCGCAGGACGCCGCCCGATCAAAACGGTTCAATCGTATCCATGCATCCATCCACTGCAAATAGCCCACTCCGAAATCTTTTATTTTAGACGAAAATAATTTTATTTGCTTCTTTCTCAATAAATAATGATACAAAAATTAATTCAACAAATGCACGTTGAGGAGAGTACCATCTTCACGCAGAAGCTGAGCAGATGGATGTGCGATACGAAAATAAGAAAAGTTTTCGTGCGCGACCGCGACTCGCTCGGTTAAAGAAGCGAGAACGAACTTGCCCATTTCAAAATCGAGGGCCCGCTTGTTTTTGCGTGCGGGCGATCGCTTCAGCAGACAACCTAATCTCATTAAGGGTGACTCATATACCGATAAACACTAGACCAACAAAAAAACACAAAAAGAAACAAGAAAGTGCGCGCCTGGAGAGACGCGCAGAGGGAAGCCCCTCGAAGAGTCAGATTAGACGGTCGTCATGGCGGGTTCTCGGCACCGCGCTATCCAGCGAATTGCTGCGACCCGCAGATTAGGCGAACGCGGAGGTCGTCGCAGAGACGCCAAAGTTTCCCCTCTAAACACAACGAGGTACCCTCCTAGATAGCTGCGGCGAAGAGAAAAAAAACAAAATTCCGACCTAAACAACACGATAGGTGAGCGATCCGTGTCGTCGCACCACGACGTCTTGCCGAGCTATTTGTAGAGAGCCGAGATCGACGAGTCGTCGCACCACACAACTGGAAAACATGGAGAACGTTTGCAATTTAATGGCGGATGGTGAGCACTTCGTCGCAAGTGCGCACGCGTTACGTCGTCGCGTGGGCTGAAGGAAAAGAGGGCGGATGGGACGTTAGAAGATTGGTGAAATTACATAGGCAAAGGTTTAGCAAAGCAAACGCCGGAGAGGAGGTCGCCTCCTCACCATTTGCTCTGCTAAGCTGGAAAGAGGTGAGGGAGCTTCCACTTCACTCCTGACCTGTCACCGACCATGGCACAGCTGGGGACAGGTGGGACAGAGGAGAATTGTGACTCTCTCCCACGTGGGGTGGCTCCGGCCCTAAGTCTCGACGCTGTCTGCCAGTGGGCCCAGTGTTGGGGTCACGCCGCCAAGTTTTGGCCAGGGGAAAATTGGCAACTCTCTCGTCGGGAAGAAAGGCTTTTTTTTGTTTTTTTTTGTCGATATTTTAAAGGTCATCCTGGCGGCGACGTGAAGGAGAGAAGCGAGGAGCTCCAGCCTACCCAAGTTCGCGGCCTGGCGGCGAAAATGCGAAACACGAAAGGGGGATCAATTCAAACCGTTGGAATGGCGAAGCTTGTTTTCGGCGGTGTTTCGAACAATGATCTTATTGCGGATAATCGTGATTAGAGTCTTTCGTTATAAATGCCTCCCCTTACCGGAGGACCACACCACTCCTGGCTTTCCCTTCTCCCCTCAAACCAAAATAAACAAACCAAGAGTGCAGAGAAAATTGGTGCGGCCTAGGCGCTGAAATGTAAAACAGAGAAAAGGGAAAAAAAGAAGAAAATGACGCCGCTATCGTTTGAGGCACAAGACCACCTCCCGGGGACGGTGCAGATTCCAGGACGTACTGCCATCTTAATAAGCTCTTTGGATATTACAAAACAGGAAACAATTATGTGCGTTCCGAAAAGTAAGCAATTACGTCCCCCATGGTGCTACTACACCGTACTGCCACTACTAATCATACCGTAGCTCCGATAGGACGCTCCATGATTCCCGGCTCCAGCGGTGTGCATTTTTCAATCCCCGTTCATCTGTTTCACATTTTCGTCGCCAGGGCCGCGGAAGCATTCGCTGCGCACCTCGACAGGCGCGAGCTCCCCGCTTCTAAAAGTCACATCTCGACCACTAGACTGGCGTTGTCACCTCCAGAATCATAGTAAAAAAGAGTTCGCGGAGCATTGCTGCTTCTCCTTTATCGGAGAATTACGCATGTAAGTGCAATTTGATTAGGTATATGTATATCTCAAGACGTACACGGTCGAACGCGTATCGTCTAACTCTAACAACACATTGTAAGAACTACTTCGCGCGGCGTATGAAGAATGCGCAAACTTCCTGTTTCTTGAGGCGAAAACGAGCATAGACGGTGTTGCATCCTATGGAGCTTGGGACACGTGCTGCATCGGTGCGTAAAGCTTGATCATGTAACTAAGTCATGCGCGATTCAGCTCAACGAACTGATAGAGTGGGCGAATACTGTCAGCAGTGACGCAGCACTATTCGATCAGCTTCCACACTGCATATGAGCCGCCGCTATGTCGTGAGATTCGTCTAGTACTTTGAAGGCTATGCATCGACGCAGCATTATTTGATAGCATCTCAAGCATATGACGGCGAGCGTTGCTTTGCGCTGTCTCGTCATCGCGTATTCTCTGCGCGTTCTTCGTGTTATCCTTCGATAGGCGAGCCCCTCCCGGCGTTCTGATGCGCCAGGGAGGCTTTTGGAACACTTGCTCTCCGTATTTCCAGACCCCTACAAATTGAACAGAAGCATCGCTACCTCATGCATGTCGGAGTAAGACAACCGTCACACGGCAAATGCTGTTTCCGAGAGGTCATCTGGAGCACGAGAAGAACGGCAGCCCATCGTCCCACTACCCGAAGTGGTCCAAGGTCAATGTGCGAGCGTCGCCGTTCCACTGTTTACCGAGACGACACGAAAGAAATCGAGCGTCTTGCCGCCTCCCGAGAGCGACAGGGGGCGGGTCGCCACCGCGCGATCGATTTCGGCCCTGGTGCAGCGATACAGTTCCATTCAAGCAGGGATGTGCGAATCGTGGTTCGAATCGAGTAGCCTTGCGTCATTCGTAGCGTTCACGGTGCGAGGAAAAGCTGTTTAAGAAATGCGTGGCGAGTCCCGGCCATCCTAATTATTATAATTATTATCGCTCCTTCGAGCTCGATATTTTCCACTGATCAATTTCGACGCACAATAATATTACAAACATTAGATACTTTTTTTTCCTGGCAGTTCAGTGATGTTTTACTTGGTATCTACTCAGATGTCATAGCGATGATATTCCAGTAAACAAAACCAAATCCGGATTTTTAACAACTGTCTCAATCTTTTTTTTTTTTTTTGACCGGTTTGGGGGGAAAGTGGGGGGGGGGGGGGGTATCAACACAATTATTGGCCTACAACAATATACCTATTTTTGGACAATTTCGGCTTCGCAAGTTTATATACACTGATAAAAAAATAAATAAGGTCAAGTTAAGCGCAGACGGCGTAGTAGCAGGAGTGTGTCGTAGGACGACTAGAAAAAAATCCCCCCAAAAAGGTATAAACGCATCGTTTCGTGACACATTAGGATGCTAGGAACAATTAATACAATATGTGAGCTAAATTAACAACATTTACTGTGTGCCCAAGCAAATATTAAAAAAAAAAAACTTTTAGCAGCGTGCTGGGGCTTTAAACCAACACCTCCTACTTCGTTTCAGCTTCGGTCCAGACGCAGCCGATGCTACAAGCGCGAGCATGTGGCCCAGAACAGTGCTTGCACTACACGAGCGCGCGTGCTTGGCAGGGATGCTGAAAGCCAGGAGCTCGCGCTTGTAGCTTTGGCTGCGTCTGGACCGAAGCTGAAACGAAGTATAGACAGCTTTAAAGCCTGCGCGTTACTTCACATGACGTCACGTCCGGGGGTTCGGCACTCGCATCCAATCAGCGCCCGTGCCGGACCCCCGGACGTGACGTCATGTGACGTAAAGCGCAGGCTTTGGTGTGTGGGATGAGGTGTTGTCTAAACTAAACTGTCTAAAGTTGGGGCCGAAGTTCACGGAAAGCACCGATTGGACTTTAACGACGATGACTTCGCGCTTTTGTCGCCGGCGTCCAATCGGCGCGCTCCGCGAACTTTCAAATCCAACTTTGTGTTTAAAAAATTAAAATCCCCTGATCTAAAAAAAAAACATACTATATCGTAGTTTTTTTATTTTTTAAACGGAGTTTTATGTTATTGGTTAATACTGAACTTGCTTTAGTGCGTTGTATCAATCTAGTATATTTATATTCCCTTCAAAGATCATTCTGTCGCTACAATCCTTAGAGTTGACAGTGTTTGAAATACTGTACACACAACAGTACTAATAATAACAAAAAAAGAAAAAAACGCAGCCCTTTCCTTTTTTTAAATTTTGCTTAAAAATGCAATTACCTCTGAAACATCCAAGTATGAAGTATTACTGCATATACTGCATACGCTGCACCACACGAACACACAACGAAAGAAATAATAATAAAATAATCGCGTAGGCTATTACCCCTCCACCAGTTGTCCATAAAATTATTTCGGATGTACCGTAAACAAAGCATTTAAAAGAAAAGCTGTCCCCGTATATCAACGCACATAACGACCGGAAAGCAATCACGCTGTAACGTTCCCCCGTCAAGAAAATAAATAAAAAAATAGCAACGAAGTCTCTGGAAAAAGGCCACTGATCCCGCAGAAAGCACAACAAAGAGTGGGCACGAGACGCGCTGCACTGCACTGCAACGTTCAGCCCCTTCATGTTTTAAAAGTAGCGCAAGGTGCGTCGATGCACGAGGTACCTGCAGCCCTTGGGAAGATCATGGCGGCACAGCGCAGCGCTAAGCTAGATTTCAGATGCCACGTTCTTCCCAGAAGTGGCGCGCGACACGTGTCTCCAGCTTTCCCACAACAATGAATGGCGCCAGTTTTCCCAGGATAGAGGGGCTTTACTGCAACGCATTTGAGCGAGAATTTACACTCCGTTCACCCCTAAGCAGACAGCGCGGTGGGAGCCACGCTCTCGCCGGACCAATCAAGCGCCTCCTTTCACCACCTGGCCCTGCTCTTTTCTTCGCGTGGGCACGGCCGCTCGATCCCTTCCCCTGATCAAGGGGCTGTGGCGTGGACCACCGTGGCGTGGGCGGGGCCGTGATCACGTGGGCATAGAAAGACGCACGGCTGGTCCAACGAGCACGTAGCTTCCTCTGCACTGTCAGCTTAGCTTAAACTCTAGAACCGTTTAAACTTGGCCGAGTTGGTGACGCGTAACAAAATAAATATCGCGGAAAGAAAAAACAAACAAAAAAAACGTGTGTATTTTATGTTTGCGCACGTTAGATCTTTCTTAGAGTGATTTTTGCTGCGCATTAATGTTAAAAACCTTTTATGGTGGTTTTAGGCACGCAATAAACATTCGCCATCAACTCAACGCCTGGGGATAGTTATTAAAAAAAAAAAAGCAAATGGGAGCGCGAAGAGAGAACAAGATATTGCGTGTTAGTTTTTAACTTAGGTGGCGCAAGCTACCGGCCATTACAAAGTGTACAACCGTTAATATCCAGCTATCCATCCGTCTATTTATGGTGTGTAAGTTTGCTCCACTTGCCCCCCCCCCCCCCCCTTTTTTTTTTTCTTGTGCAAATTTCATTTTGCTAGTTAAGGAGTAAACACAGTATACACAAGGGCTGCATGAACCTGCCTTTATCCTCGTCCGCGTGTTCCCCAATATCCCCTTCTTTCCCGTTTCCCCTCCTGTTCCTTGATTTACGAGCACGGCGTCCGTCCCAGCGCGACAGCTTGCTCGCACGGGGAACTTCCGCTCCGAGCTCACCTGCGCGCCGGCTTTATTAGGCCAGGGACGCCGAAGACACCGCGAAGCGACAACTCGGAACTGTACACCGCCAGCACGCGGAACAAAAAAGCAAATGACAAAATTTTCTACATAAAAAAAAGAAAAAGTAAAATATTTGAAGAAAAAAAAAGTTACTGGAGCGCACAGTAAAGTACGGCAGAAAAGCCAGCAGAGCAAACTGGAGCTTGCTTCGGTACTTGGCAAAGTAAAACATAAAAACGTCAAATAAACAAAAAGAAAAGGGGAAAAACGTGGTGGGGAAAAAAAAAGGGGGGGGGGGGCGACGAGCTGGGTTCACAGGATAAGCGCGAAGCGCCAAGTTCTCCGAAAGCTATATGCAACAATCACAAAAAAGACAGTACAAAAATAAAAAAAAAAGTAATGAAACGAAGCCGTTGCAAAGAAAGCGAACACGAGAGAGAGAGCACCTTGGCAACAGTCCCAGCAAGGGGGCCAAGGAGAAAGAGGGGGCACAGTGTCGCGACCAGACGCTTTCTCGGCTTCGGCGTTCTCGTCAACCGTAGCGAGACCTACAGTCAGTTACCTCTGTTTCCGAAAGCATCTATAGTATCTATACCCATCTTGACTCCACCGAAAACCGCCCGTTTTCGACGACTGCTGTCTTTAGGGACTTTCAGCAGATCGTTCCAAACATTTCGATAACTATCGTCGATACCTCGCCCGTGCCTCCGCTCATGCACGATATCGTTATCGGAGTAGTCGGGACGATCTACTAAAACTCCACGGACGACGGTTCAAAGGCGTGCAACATTCCTCGTCGAAGTCAAAACCAAACAAAAATATGCAGTTTTTTTTCTTTTCTCAGTTTTGTATGAAAAAAGCCGTGAAAGCTACACTTGTGCGGTTTGTGCAGGTGAGTTATACGGCCAGCGGGTCATAGTATAGGGAGATAGTCGCAACTATCAGTCGGCTAATTGAGTAAAAATTGTTAATTAACTTTTTAATTAGTGCAAATAGATATAGTTTCAATTAGAAACTCGCTGATCATCATCAAAAACCACTAAATCAACTCTTTTTAAAAGGATATAACGCCGGGGCAGCATTTTACGGCGTTCTGTAGAAACGCTCCATTTGGACGCGTTTCTAGATTTCGGTTTCTTATCGGAGCACATCTTTGCGCCCGCGGTCCTGGTCCCCAGTGGCTGAGACGCGCAACACACGTGCGCCCTACTTGCCTCCACTCTACGAGGGAGGCGAGGAAATGGCTTCGCGCGGCGACCACCGGGGAGCAGGACCACGGGCGCAAAGATGCGCCCGCGGTCCTGGTAACCACACGCAATGGGTGTGCTGCTGCACCCTCCGAGGTAGCATGCCGAAGAGACCCGAATGAGTTGTTCAGAAAGACAGCCTCTCGTCGAGGTTCAGCGTGTTAAAACGCCAAGAACAAAATAAAACACTGGCTAGGTGGCGCAAGCCGACACCCAATTCAAAGGGCTCAGCCCCACCCATCCACCCAACGATGACATCATGAGCAGGCCTTGTGGTATTGCTCGGCGGCCACGCCTGGTAACACACTCGGGCGACAGAAACAGGGATTCCAGGAACGGACGACCGATTCGCCGCCCGTGGCTTTCCACAAAGGAACCAGCCCGCTCCCCGTGCGCGCCTTTCCTCTCGCCATTGTGCCTGAATTTAGCGGGAGGCCATCTAACGGGCGGGTATTCCGCGAATCTTCGTTGCCTTTTCCCATCCCGGCAGAAGGCAAAAACCAAAGGGGAGACCACAAAAGAAACCAACTGGAAACACGCAACAATGAGAGAACTTTGGTCAAACCTAAGGTTCAACTTCTTCGGCAAACCTCCTTCGACCTTTTGGCTAAATTAAACAAAATTCGGCTTCTTAAAAAAAAAAAAAAAAAAAAAAACGTTGATTACGTTTTAGGGAATAATGGACCTTTGTTTGCTTGTATATACGTACGTGCATACACACATACAAAGGCCATTACCCTCCAAATTTATCCAATTCTCTAGGTTATTCTCTAAATTGTTATTCTCCAAATTCTATGAAAACTCCCTAATGTTAACCATTTCGTCGTTTACCCTGAGACTGGGTTTTTTTTTAGAAGAGCAAAAGTAACAGAAAAACAGAGAGGTCTCAAACTCAGCTACAAGTTTATTTCAACAACCTCCTCTTATATAGTTCGTTCTCGTCGCCATCAACCATCGTTTAACGATGGTTGATGGCAAACCGAACGATCGTTTAACAGAACACAAAAGGAATGTTAAAAATAATGCAGCAAATTCGGAGTTGGCTAAGCATCTGGAGGAGTGTAGAAACTGCACAACGGATTGGTCTGGAACGGATGTAGTTAAAAGGGTGGTAAGAGAAACAATTAGGATTAGATCGTTGGGAAATTGCATTAGTCAACCTTCCATGCAAATAGGGAACCGCTGCAAGCAATTTTTACAGTTTTAAGAGTGTTTTTTTTTTTTTTTAGTGTCTGGTGTGTATTGTTTGTGGGGGTTATTTTGGAGGTGACCTGTTTTGAGTGGGATGTTGGTGTGGGCTGTCGTCCTGTTTATTGTGAGGACACAAAAGCGTTGATTGAAGTCTTTGTGTGCCATATCTTCTGCTAGAACATTTCACTTGGAAACGTTGGGAGTGTCCGCTTCTTTTGTGATAGAGTGGAACTTGTAAAGTCACGGTGCAGAGGACAAGTCGTTTGTGATTGGTTGATGGCGACGAGAACGAACTATATAAGAGGAGGTTGTTGAAATAAACTTGTAGCTGAGTTTGAGACCTGTCTGTTTTTCTGTTACTTTTGCTCTTCTAAAAAACCCCCAGTCTCAGGGTAAACGACGAAATGGTTGACTTCCACCAGCTAGCCTGTACTATGACTCTTTTTTCCCTAATGTCGGTGGTGCGGGGATCGTGTACTCCGGAAATGGCGGTAGCGGAAAGAAAGGGTCAGAGGCGAAGGTGTACGCATGCGCACCACGCTAACTTAAAAAAAAAGGTTTATTATTAATGTTTACACAATGCAAAAAAAAAAATATATATATATATATATATGTAAGCTTTTAATAAATAAAATTGCTAAAAAATACGTTGCATTTTTTTTTTTTTTTTGCTGCTAGGTTGATTGATGGAATTCTGTCGAACTTTGAGCTGAAAGTTGGAGAAGTCAAACCTGGACGAACCCGAACACCACGGCCGGCTTCCGACTTCCCGGACAAGTAAAAAAAAAAAAAAAATAGTGGAACAGAAGATTTTGCTCGCTTCCGGGAAGGAACGGATGGGTGTGCCAGCAGACTTGTACGGCACAAGTAATCACGTAATCAATTACTTTTTTTTTGTAATTTTGTAATTATTTGAATACATTTTTTTCCATGGCCATTTTCCGACTTCAGGACAAATAAAAAAAATAAAAAAATGGAACAGAAGATTTTGCTTCTTTTCGGGAAGGAACGGATGGGTGTGCCAGCTGACTTGTAGGCTACAAGTAATCACGCAATCAATTACTTTTTGTTGTAATTTTGGAAGAAATGGTTAGTTTCTTAAGTACCAGCCCATTACTTTTCTTCTGCAGTAATCGAGTTATCTTATTGAATACCTTTTTTAAGCACGAGTAATTGTAATTGTAATGAATTACTTTTTTGGAGTAACATGTAAAAAAAAACTGGCGGCCCAAGCGGTCCAAGTCGACGGGTTGGCCTCTTCGCGCGCGGCCTTTTGGGGTGTACCTGCAAAAAAATCTTACCGGCACAAATTTTTTTTTTAAATCTTTGTGCGTTTGTTTTTAGCACCGGAGGGGTGCGGACATTTGGTTACCCAATCCGCCTCGAAACAGTGAATGAAACCGGAATCGGAATAAAAATAGTCGCAAAGGTAACTCTTTCTCTTCCCGTGGTGATGAGTTCCCAGAAAGAGAGAAAAAAAAGAAAAAAAAGAATGAAGCGCTTAAGATGTGGCAAACTGCAGCGTCTGTGAGGCCCCCAAAACGTGAGAGGGGTTGTAACGTCAGAGGTGGCAGTCTGGACTTCACCCAGACTCTGCGTCGCGACGGAAGAGGAATTTAAAGATGACGCAAGTGGGAGCAAGACGCTCTCCTCCATTCATGCGCCCGGGGACACCCCTCTGTCGTTTGAGTTCTTTTTTTTTTTTTAGCACCAGAGCCCCAGAATTGACGTCGGGTCGTTTGCCTCCCGAAAGCAGACGATGTTACTCAAGAGCGCACCAAAACTGCGCAACACACACTACAACGCGAGTCTGTTAACATACACACACACAAACAAAAAAGAGGAGATAAAAAAAAAGATGTTATGAAACAGGCTCTGGACTGTCGGAACATACTACATGACTTTAGAAACGCTTTTCGGATAAGTGTGGAAATTCGCACCATCCGATCCCACCCGATTTTCCATTTTTACTTTCGGCGCATTAGGCACCGAATGTTTGTAGGACCCAAGGCTATAAATCATGCTCGTTAGTTCCCAAAAATCAATCAAAAACAGGAACTGACCGTTTCGACTTTTTTTTTTTCTCTTGCGCACCCGGTCATTACGCGATTCTTTCCATTTTTGCCCGCACCCCTCCACGTTTTACCTTGCCCCAACTTGGCTCCCCTCGCAGCTCAGGAGAGGGGAGCGCTAAGACGATTATCTTCCGTGCAGAAAACCGAGGTTGTACGTCGGTCTTTAACGAACCTAAGAATCAGCTTCGATTTGACGTTTGTCTTGAGAACTCCCGACACAACCGACTCTATACGAGCTAATGGAACCAGTGAAACAGCATAAAAAGTGCAAGTCACTAGGGCTTTTTCTGTTTCATGATTCGTTGAGCGAGGATGGAACGCATACAAAAACACCTGAACACCATTTTTGATTTCACGGAACAGCTTTCGAACTACGGCGGCGCTGTGTTCTGTTCTGTGCCACGCCGTGACGTAGCACAGAACACAAGCCCATCCCGTCTCAGCCGCTAACTCGGAACTCGCATCTTTTATACCACGGCAGGGCCGCTGAATGTACCACCATTAGAACACTAAACTGTCTTGCCGTCCGGAATAGGCTTTTTGCGCCTCTTCCACGGGTTTCTTGCTCCAAAAATATAAACGCGTTCAAAATAGCATTAAAAAAAATACGGGTTTTTTGCAGGAGGCTACGGTTTTTATTGTTAAACAACTAAATTCCAACCCTTTTCTTTTTCCCTTAGTTTTTAGGCAACAAGGTACGCACGTGAGAGAACCCGAGACAAGCGCCGAGCAAAAAGGCGCCTAACATTTACGACGAAAGTGGAATATACCAATGAGCCAAGACGTGCCACGCGTTTTATTCAAGCTTGACGACGAGTCCAGTCGAAGTGAGAGTGGCGAAGCTTTTCACCTCGTTTTTGTCGGTTAGAGCTGGAGCGGCGGGCCCCGCGCGTCCCTCTGTAGACTGTTTTCGCGTCTCACAGCTGGAGGTCAGTTTGAAAAAAACAAAAAAAAGCAATAAAAAAACGATAATAATAATCGCTCCTGTTCGCTATTTTGACGGGCACTGTCTTTCACCGGTAAACTTTTGTTCACGTAAATACTAATAAAATAAAAAAAGATTTGCGTTTGGAGCTTTTTCTGCTTCTTGATGCAACAGACACCTGTTTCGAAAGACTGCCCTCTGTTAGCAGCTGTGGAGTCCCTGCACAGTGGCAACCTAAAACCGTAACGTCACGGCACACTTTATTTGTTTGGTTAGACTAGAAGCAAAAAAAAAAAACACTACACACACAAAAAAAAACACTTCAAGAAAATGGGGACGAGTGCAGCGACGTTGCACTTTCAACGCTGTTTGACTGACTCGTCGGCTCCTAGCGCTGGCCACGCTCCGCCGTTCGCTATTTTATGGAATTACTTGCACGTTCCACCATGTCAGTTGTTCCGCCATTGTACAGCGCTTCCGACCTTCGAATAATCGGCGCGTGACTTTCTAAAGAGGTCTCTATTACTCGAGTTGGGCTTTTAATGTACCATAATTAAATAAATAAAAAAATGCGGGGCTCTTTAAAAAAATGCAACAAATTAAAGTTTTTTTTTTACAATCTTTTTGGAATTTTTGCATTGTACTTAACCGTACTCCCTCAGAATTTTTTTTTTTTTCATTAAGCAATAATTGAAATTTGCAGGCCAACGATACTCGGCGTCACCTGACCTGAGCGTGCGTATTAACCTGAAACATTAGTGTTTATTTATAATATAGATATCTGCTCCTTGCTGCTCGGAATATTCCCTCCAGCGCTATATTTGTCCAGGCACTAGAACCAATATAATCGCGGGGGCCGGGAACCGAAAATAAACAAATCGGGCAGTCACGTTCCCGTGGCCCTGAAAGCAAGGAGGCACCTTTTTTTTTTTTTCGCGCCACATTCGAGTGGCGCAAAATGTTAAGACTCGCGTCACCAATACTGTATTTTATCAAAGAAAAAATATAGAAACAGATGTTCGCTTAAAAAAAGAAAAAGTAAACCGGTGTCACCTCAGTTGCTTTCCCGTAGTCAAAAAGGAACACGAAAAACACAGCTGCTACATTATGCAGTCAGGTGCACATCCGCTCGGCGAGACATGTGCCAACATGGCCAACATCAGACATACTGGAGAGAAAGAGAAAAACATCTTGGATCACGTGGCAACGTTCAACGAAGCTGCGACTTAAAGCTACGAATCGATGGGACCAATCAAACAGCGCCAAAAGCGCCACGTCACGGTGTTGGTCATGTTTCTACACGTGTTCTATTCTTGTTAAATCAATCACATATCTATATTACAGTATATAGGGAAGGCCCAGCGCACAGGCACTTTCAGTGTGTTCCTGGTTGTCTGCGTTCGGGCCTTCGGTTGAGGTCGGACATACGATGAAACGGAGTAGAGGATTAACTGAAGGTCACTTGGTTTGAGCTTATGGCAGGACAAGGGTATCATGGCTACGAAACACAATCCTCTTTGTGCATGTGCATTTCTAGTTTTCAGGAACATACCAATCGGAAAGGTCGATTATTTGGTCTGATAACCCAATCTGTTAATTGCATATGACGAAGTAATTTCACGACATTATTGCAGTCATGCACGAAGCTTCCAGAACTGCATGGCTACATGTTATTTATAATTTACTTATTTCAAAAGCTCATTGCAAAGTCACTTTTTTATTTTATTTTTTGTTCTACCACAGGATGTGGCATACACGGAAGTTTCATGGAGAGACCAAAGACAGTAATGCCTCTCGCCATATGCTCTGCATCCTCGCACACGTTTACGTTCTCAAAGAAAGCACGCGCGAAACTCGAACAATGAGAACTGGTAAACGCGCAGGCCGATCTCAGTCCGGGCGCAGCGCATGCTACGAGCCATCGAGCCAATCCAAGGCCGTGATTGTCACGTGATCTTGGAGAGGGGGCAGAGCGACTCGCGGAAAGCGTATCAAGGGCTACTTCCACAAAGCGGGACTGGCTAGGACAGCTCGTAGCGTGCGCAAGCCACCGGCCCAGTGTTTTCGGCTATGCTGGTGCCCTCAACCTTTTGCAGGAAAGCGCACACCGCACGAAGCAATTTCCCATCACGTACCGGCCCAGGTTTTAGCTTAACCGATGACCACCGAAACCAGTTATTTGGAAGAGTTTTGTAGACGCGCGTTTTCCTCGAAATGCGGTCCCTCCTAAACACCACTCCTCGCATCCCACCCAAAGAGGGCTACTTCGATCTCAAGGACGGCAAGGTGCTCCCCATCCCCCGTTTACCTTCTTCTTTTACTGTTGATTTATTTGCTTTGAAAACGGTCACTGAGCAGTTTCGCAAACGGCGTCGAAGCCAGACAGGAGCAGGAGTGCACTTAGACGGTCTGTCGATTGTCTGGTCGTTTACAAATTTGTGCTAAAATAACATTGGACCCTCCCCATAATGTTGTACTGAACACCCCTTATGTAAAGTCCTCCAGCATGAATCTTTAAGGGCGAACATATCAATGAATAACTTAGTTCAGGCGGGAATGAAAAACTACTCATAATTATAAAAAATCTGAGACTGGGGAACACAGAGGAAAGGGGACAAACACAGTCTCTTCCGAGACTTCATGTCTGTTCCTCTTTCTACGAGTTCACCTGTCCCAGGTGTTTGTAATTGTAAATAGCTACCAGCCAGCTTGTTTTCTTTTTTTTCCCAAGAAGTTTCGTAACATTAAATCGTGCGCGTAACGGATCCGCACGAATAATGGAAGTCAGACCGCTTCACGTGATCTGCAAGCCCAGCTGTCTATCCAGAAGCAATATGCAGATCGTTTGCCAACTTTATTTCAATAAAGCAATCTATCTCTGATACATTGCATTCCGTACGTATCGACCCTTCCAAAAAAGGGCTCCTGGCCAATTTTCACAGTTCGTGAGTATGGCGCGTGATTTTCTCGCTTTCCCAAGTGACGAACATGCACGTGCTGGGCTGAGTATTGGGATGCCACATAAATATATACAAACAACAAAACGAAAAAAAAAGGCGCAAAACGATTGACGCGGAAGGAAGTACCTTCACCCCATCAAAGCTCGTATACTCAGTACAATGAAACGGCGAGCACACGGTGATCAATGACAATCGGCACACGTGTTTACGGTCCGGCGAAGCAGCGTCATCAATACCAGTTCACGTCTGCCGCCGGGTGTTGATCAATGGCAGGAAGCCAGGCGTCGGATTATTGAATTGGGCGTTTCGTCGAATGCAAGGTATTCGGTATCAGCGCGTTGCAACCACTGCTCTCTATTGTAGTAAAGTGGATCGCGTATCGGGAGCCCGTCGATGGCACTACCGGCGGCCATTACTTGACACCAGGCAATACACGCAAGTCTATGGGAGAAACAAACAAAAGTAGGAATACTGAAGCTTGTACGCTGTGCTCGAAGGCTAGTATTTTATGATGTGCTGCGATCGTTATATCGGGTGTTTGGAGATCGAATCGGTATTTGTCAAGCGTTCGAACTCCAATTAAGAAAACCAGACGTGCCGGAGCACCCACGGCTGAGCTGGCAAGCTTGCACTCGTAGTGGAGTAAACAAAGGAACTTGCCCTGAATAAGACCGCTCTTGGGGACGCCCAGAAGTTTGAGTGTCAAAAAAGTTCCATGTTGACAGCGGCTTCTTGGGAGTAAGCGAATTCCGCGCAGCAAAGCCTTCGTGGCTAAACCCAACTCATCGGAACCGCCACCGACTCCGCGGTAACTCTTGTCTCATTGAGCATTGAGTTGTAAGACCTGTGAGGACTGTCAGTTTTAATGTTAGTGCACAAGCTATTTGACTGGCTTCCTGAACAGCAGTCAAAAAGTTTCAGTGACGACAACAGCTTAGAAGACGGGGAAATGACACTTTCTCGTTTTCCCCATAGGGTCCTATGCATTAGCTGGTGCCAAGTGAAGGCTTCCGGAGGTGCCACTCGACCCTAGCCAGACAACCCTCGATCAGGGACCCAGCCGACTACAACAGAGATCAGTGGTTGCAACCGCTAGTCTCTGAAAAGAACACCTCAACTACAAAAAAAAAAAAAAGGAATAGAGGGAACGTTAAGATTGCGAAGGAACTGGTAGTATCGGATGGAGACGTGAAGCTAACCAAATAGGGAGACACTCGGTAATTATAGCAATCATAACACGATGATGTGCCACTGCGACCACCGAAGATTGGCGCTCCGTTTGCCTGGTCAATGTCAGGGTAATCCGCAGCACCTCTCACGAAGCCTACCCGAACATACTGCACACCTGCTCCACCGTCCCGACATCAAAAGAAGCGCCGAGGCGCGTGCCTCGCGTAGCGAACGAATGACGAGGTCAAAAGGGCTCACCTTGATGGAGGAGGCTGGCTTGGCGAAGAGCAGCCGTCATAAGAACACGTGCATGCCTTGCAGCGAAGTGCCACGACGGGAGCAGCGCGGAAACGATGGGGCCCCTTTCAGTGGGAACCGCGACGGCGGACGACCTCGCCCCTGAATCGGACAGAAAGTACGCGACGAACTGCGTCAGAAGCTCCTCGGCCACCGCCGGACATGACACCCCGAACAGCTGACCGGTGGACACAAGAAAACGCGGATCAAAGGGCACGCTTAATTCGCTAAACCTAATCACAAGCGGAGCACGCCGTCGGTTGCTACGTGTGTGTGTGTGCGGTAGGGAAGTGTATCGGATCTCCGGCTCTAGTTTCCGTCGTCGTATGTTCTGCGTCGCGAAACGGCGAGAGCAATATCGAGTGTCGAAGTCGTGCGGGTGGGAGATCTCTCCTAACGCGTCCATTCATGTCGCATTTCAAGATGGTAGCTCGACAATGTCTACCGGCAGAAAACATGACGAGGGCGAACCCGGCGTCAGGAACCCACCTCACAAAATGCAGTGCGGCAGCAGTCTTGGTCCGATACCGTACTCGAGGGATGGCGTTGAGAAAAGGCGCTGCTCGGAGACCGTAGGGCCAGACGAGAGACACGGACACGAAAACGTGGTCGTGGCCTTTTTCTTCTTGTTTTCTTTTCCTCTCTCTCTCTCTCTGTGTTCGGGCGCAGACCAGACCGAACCGAAAATAAGCGACTCTTCCGGAGAAACAGCGACGAGCAAAGCGAGCAAAGCAGCGGTCTCGGTGACGGCGATGATGCGCCACCACACGTAGCGCAGGCGCCGATCCTAACAACAAAGTGACGTCACTTAGTAACCAATCAGAAGCTAGCGAAAAGGCCGCCGCCACGCTATTTGGTACTCCCCGGCTCTTTGCTCGGCGTGTAATCGACTCCCAAAATATATATATAGATATATTTTTATCATTATGAGGACGAAATTTAATCTCTGGCATCATGTTTGTGTCAGATAAGGTTATGACTAGTTATGGCGACTGCGTGCGAGCGTTATCCAGAGCTACTGAAGCAAAATATTTCAACGCAGCGTCTGCTGCCGCGTGCGAGTAACGGGGCAGGAGTACGGCTCGTAACAATGTCCCAAGTAATAGTCTATGGCTGGTTAGGTTCGTATTTGTTTCAGTTGCATCTCCTTTGTGTCGTGGTTGTTCGTCATTGACGGTTATAAGGGTTAGGGACAAGGTTACGTCGAAACGAAGCGCATTGAGGTTTTGAGCAGAGCAGACGAAACCGGTCGATAGAAGCCACAAATAAAAGCCTCCTGTACACGCAGCGCCATCTATTGAACATTTGAGAAATTATATATTATGCGTACGCGCGAAATCGTGCGGGATGGCATTTCTGGTTTCGGTTTGAAGGTGTCCGCCTCGATCCGCTTTATGATTGCGTGCCAAAGCGTGCGAACTGCGCACAGCAAGAACTGCCGGTATCTGCGACAGAGCAAAGGCCGATGATACTGGCCATGAGCCTGTTAGAAACCGCTGCGCGTATGTATCAGTGCGTGCGTCTCAGAGAGCAAGTACCAGGACCAGGCGTATTTTTTCGGTCGCGCACCAGTCACCTAGTTGGGTTTGTCCTTTGTCCCTCTTGCTCCCCTTCTCCAGGGATTATTATCGTCAGGCAAGCACGTCGGAGAAGCACATGGATCCTAACCAGCTCCACATTGGACCTGGCGGCCCGCCATTACTTTCGTACCTCGTAGGGACGGGGTGGAGCATAGTGTGTTCCGAGTGGGAAAGATGGCAGCACCATCCCGAAGAAGGTGCAGACAAGAAATCTATCCATATAAATCTAGTAAAAAAAACAACAAACAAACAGCACATGTAGGCTTTTTAGCACGTGCTGTTTGTTTGTTTTGGTGCTGCTTTTTTATTACATTTAAATTGGTGTTTTACCTGGTTTTACCCCATGAAGGGGAACATGAACGAGAATAAATAAATAACAGAATAAAAACATGAAACAGGGGAACAGGGCAGGTCGAGTGGCACAGCCAGAACACAGAACCAACAGAACCGCGGCATTAATGTAGAAGCTGTGCAACCACCACGCGTGGTCAATTCGATTAACGCCAAGCGAACATAGGCGGTCGAATAGAAGACTAAGATCGACGAGACGACTACCGACAGGCTTACTTCGACGGCATTCATGCTTTCTGTCGGCATCGACCAAGACGATGGCTTCGGTAGCGGTAACCAGAGATCCCACCCGGCAGCGAGATCTAATGCCCCTTGCGCTCCCGCGGACTAGATCGAATGTCCCGCGCATGCTTCGGTAAGAGACAGCGATGTTCAACCACAGTGACAGCTCTCATTGGTCAGGGGATGTATAAAGTTTCCTAGACATCTGACAAGACAGGCAAAGTCGGGCTCTTGAGGATCACGGCTTCTCATGTGTCTCACACACCATTCAACAGACAAGTCACGTTCTTTGTAGTAGTATTCTCCAGGTGCAAACGGGGTACAAACGGTGCTAAAAGACGACACGCTAGAAAATTGGCATCATGTGCATCCACGAAGACTATGGATACCCAGTCAGTGGAAATAAGCAGCTCGCACGAGTGAAACTTGGGAAACAGCACTATTTATTCTTTGCAACAAACTTAATTTGAGGGTCGAGGCATAAATCTAACACAGTAAGACAAAAACGCGTTTCAACTGGTTGATGTCCACGAGGAAAATAAGAAACCACCCAACGATTGTGCGCACAATTTCTTCTAATTCAATTCACATTTCCCGCGTCGAAACAGGTACGTCGTCATGACTAAACTTGCCGTCACTATACAATTTCGCTTGTTCCTCGCGCGCCAAGTATCACAGTGCGGCCGTCATAAAGTCGCAAACGTGGCAAACGCCCACAAGCTCGGAATGATCCGCGGCCGAATTCAGTGCCGAAAACACCAGCCTGGACGGACAGAGACGCGAATGCGACTCGACGGCGTGTCCGACGCAGCGCCTGACGTCTTCCAAGTCCTTGTCGGTCCACAACCTCACGCCGCACGCGCAGGATACCAGCCTACCGCTCTTGGACAGGTCGAGACGAAGGCATACCGGACACACAACCCCGTCGTCGCTACTCCAATGGCTCACGGCGGCTTGAACCTCCATCTCCTGAGCGCGCATGGTCTCTTCGTACAGCCTCCAAACCTGCATTTCTTCTTCCATCAGTTCGGCCAAGGTTTCTTCCAGTAGCCTCTCGCTGAAGTCGGCGTCGTCCGGCGGCGTTGCCCCATCACGACCGGCCAGCGGTGTCAGCCTCGAATGACGAGATGTGGGGGTGGGTCCCGCGTGGAGCTTCTCGAGTTCGTCTCGGACGACGTCGCTCACGGCCGCCACGAGTTGCTGATGCTTTTCGCGTTGGTCTCCGGCGTCGCGGAAGGACTGGAAAAGGCTCTGTCGGTTCCTTCGAAGGCTGTCACGGCACCGGTTGCGATAGGTTTCCCTCCACGGCGGTGTTTTGGCCTTGTACAACAGCTGGAACCGCGACGAAAGCGCGGGCGAACCGGGCGACGCCATTGTGCGCTCGAGATTCACGCGGGAAGGAAAGTGAGAAAAGCGGATGTGGCGAAAGAATTGTTGTCGCCGTCCATCGAGCTGCCCAAAAAGGTCGCTAATCTGGTTTCGGTTTCGTTTCAACGGCTGCGTCGTTTCTGTTGCGCGTCAGTTATTGTTTGGCTCAACTAAAGAAATATCCTAAATGTTGTTTTAAGGCCCGTTTAGTAGTCGTGTAACGCATTAAGTTTAAATTTGCACGGTTATATTTTTTTGTTTACACCATAAATTACAGAAGGAACATAATGTGCTCGTTTTCACTTCTAAAAAAAGTTGGGATCCTCGCTGAGCGTAATCAATTCCTCTCATACGTGTGGTAAATCAGGATAATCCTATCTGCCGTTAATATCGGCTATTTTTAATGTTTAAAACGCAAAACAATCGTTTCTTTTTCTCTGGCAACGTCTGAACTCACCGCAAATGTAAACTTTGTGCGAAGTCTTGGGACACCAATAGCCCGTGAATACGAAGCAGTACACTAAATCCAGCTAGGGTTCTATGTTGAACGGCAAATTATGACTTCTCGCCCTTCTCTCATTTCAACTATGGCTTCTAAATGGTTTCAACTACAGTGGTCATTGACTCGATAGAGCGGCAGCTTCTAACGCGTAAATGAAGAAATGATAAGAACGCAGGTGAATTGGGGTACGCCTAGCATGTTTAGGATAAAACAAAACCTTTGACATACAAAAAAAAAAAGAAAGAAAGAAACACAACTACGACGCCGTATCTGTCATTTGTTGTGTGTAATACTCTGGGCGGTCCCTTGTCCGTTGCTTTGCAAGATAAAACCCTACCACGGTTTTTTTTTTTTTTGTCCTAAAATGTGAGACTTTGACGTCTCCTCATAGAAGCCGCGGACGGCGAGTTTGTCGGACAGTTCGGGCATTTGACTGTGAAAGACGTGCTTATCGCATAATGTCGCAACCTAAATATGTGTAGCCCTCTTCTGTCTGTTTGCTCCGAAGTTTGTAACGTAACCTTATGCTAGTGGAATAATGATTCACAAAAGAATAATAAACATTTATTTAAAAAAAGGTAAAAGAAGAAATAAAATAAAAATAGAAGCTTTTCAAAATAAACAAGACAAATTGATAGGGTCATCTTAACAAGTTTACGTTATTTTCCCCTTTACGTATGTGCGTATCAGCATGCTTTTTATCGAAGAATTAGTACCAAAAGTTGCTTCTCTGAATAAGCATTTTTTATACGTACGTGAAATTGGTTTTAAGTACTCAGGTAGTCAACAGTCAACTTTGCTATGCTTGTGGAGCCGTACTTCCGCGGAGAGACGTTACCGCTCTTTAACACTTCTAAAACAACACTAGTCCGCTGGTGCTCTAGTTTTGACGTTATCATCGGTTCCTTGCGGTGTAAAGAATAGTTTGCTTTTTTCACTTACGTGTTACTTAAAGATAAGTGACATTTTCCGCAGGTAAAACACGTGTTATATCATAATAATAGCTTGGCTTTAATCTTTTAAGTTTGCTTGTTAAGTACCACATTAAATGTCTCCGGGTAACTTCAGGATATTATAGAAGAAAGGTCTAGGGTTTGTTCTGCCATTATATGTACACTAGCGGAGTGGGTTCATGTGTAACACATGTGCTAACAAGTAAGTGCCCGTCAGGTTTTGATTTAGAGATAATAAATAGTATGACGGAAAAAGTAAAGCTTGGGTATTCCCAAAATGTGTTAAGTTTAGGTAGCTAAAAATACCGCCGGCTTAAAGGGGTCACGAAAGTGGATTTTGAAATGGTATTTTTAAGATGCGATTTATGCGTCCTGAGCGTCCTAAGCGTCTTAGAAAATCCAAAATTATAATTACGTGCGACGATTTCCTTTTTCTGAGGTATATCTGAAAAAAAAAAAAAGTGTCGTGCCGTGACGTTTAGCCGTGTTTTTAATCAGGAAAAAAAGGTCACGCATGATTGTATTTTGGGGATTTCTGAGATGCGCAAGGGCACATAGATTTAGTTTACACCATAAAAAGACAAGACTTCCTCTACAAATCGTAAATCGATACCTGGCAAAAGTAATGTCAGAAGTGGGATTCGAACCCACGCCCGGAAGACCGGACTGCGACCTGAACGCAGCGCCTTGGACCGCTCGGCCATCCTGACGACGGAGTTAGAGATTAGCAGTTCCTATCTTCAAGGGATGATTCGACTAGCTGGTAGTTTCAGTGGCAACTCTTTACTTACGCGAGAGTGAATGCACTTAAAAATATTTTTCATCAAGGAGTTAAAGACGTTAAGAGAAATCTGAGTAACAACAGAGCTTTTAATGCACAGACGTCACCCGGCGTGAACATATTGGCGTTTTCTGTTTTGTTTGCATTTTACTCCTGCGAGAGGAAAACTTTACGTACCCGAAACGAAATAAATAGCAGGTCTCCAGCTGCGACAACAGCTCGAGCACAGCTATTGTGATGGGATTTTGCAGAATTCATAGATTTGTTGACAGGCCGGATTGGCTTGACTCAGCTATCACATATCTATAGTGTGACAGCGTTGCCGACCTAACACTTGCTTTCACGATAGTGCCATGGAAAATACTCGTACGGGTATGTTCAATATAAATTATGTGCATGGAATTCACAAGGTTATTGTAATTTAATAACAAATACTAATTAATGCCATGTTGAGAACAGTTGAACTACGTATACCCTAGAGTCGGTGACAGGTCAAGAACCAAGTGGAAGCTCCTCCCACCTCTTTTCTCTTCAGCAGAGCGAACGCTGGAGAGGAGGTCGTCTCCTCTCCAGAGTTTGCATGCACTGCTAAAGTGGACACGACAAACGCGCCCCCTTTCGACAACGAAGCAGCGGCTGCTTTTTTTTTTTTTGACTATACACGTTCCCTTGATTTCTACGCGGTAGAAAGAGGAGGGGGCGCTCGAAGCTTGGGCAAATAAAAGTTCCTGTATGCAGAGAGCAAGTTCGTCCGCTTCCTTTGCAGGGGTTCTGGTGACGTCAGAAAGGTGAGCTCTGATTGGTTCTGAATGAAGGATAGTGGGTAGACCTGAAGGCAGCTTGCTTTGAGGTCTGCCTACTATCCTTTCAGTCAGAGCCAATCAGAGCTCGACGTCTTTCTGACGTCACCGCAACTCCTACGCAAGAAGGAGACGACGTCTGTTTTCCACGTGTCGCCGCGCCGCTATTCGCCGAGATCCGATCACGTGAGCAGCCGGATCAAATGCCGTGCAAAAAAAGTAGTCGTCGCACGCTCCCCGGCGTACGTTCCAGTGGTGCAACACTACCGATAGTACTATCGATAGTTTCGATAGTCGCCAAAAATCTGACTATCGACAGAAAAAAAACTATCGATAGTACTGTCGATAGTTGACTACCGAAAAACTATCGATAGTACTATCGATAATTGACTATCGAAAAACTATCGATAGTACTATCGATAATTGACTATCGAAAAACTATCGATAGTGCCATCGATAGTCGACTATCGATAGTTTTTCGATAGTCGACTGTCGAAAATCTATGGATAGTACTATCGATAGTCGACTATCGGAAAATTATCGTTAATCGACTATCGGAAAGCTATCGATAGTCGACTATCGTTAACCTATCGATAGTACTGTCGACAGTTTACTATTGGGGAGGAGATCGAACACTCACGCCTCTAGCGGCACGCTTCGGTTGTGGGTACAACAAACTGTATTTTCTTGAACAAAAGGTAAGGGCGCAAACAAGCTAATGATAATTAAACATTAAAAAAAAAAACCGAGACTGGGACAATAAGGGACTTTGAGACTTTCTGTTTGTCCGTCCCTTATTGTCCCAGTCTCGGGTTTTTTTTTTCGAAATGTATTTTCTTCTTTGTTTTTGATCGGAGAAATCGAGGACGACGATTCGAATTCGGCCGCTCCTCGTGCGACCAAAGCACTGGTCAGAGCGAAAAGCTCGTGCCCAGACCGTGCTCGGCCAGGTTCAATTTCTTTGTTATGCTGTGTTAGTAAACACCAGGATGTGGGGACAACAAGCTGAATAAAACGCCCCCTATAGTTCGATCTCCTGCCCAATAGATACGAGGGTGATTCAATAAATAAGGTGAATATTTTTGTATAAGGACTTCTAATACAGATAGAAGCTTACTTTTTTTTATTTTTCGACGTAGTCTCCCAGCACTGTCACACACTTTTCCCATCTGTGCACAAGCTTCCGTATTCCCTCAGCGTAAAAATCTTTAGGTCGCTCACAACACTTTTGAATTCATCGTCACTTTCAAACTTCGTGCCTCTCGTGAACGCTTTCAAGGGACCAAACAGGTGAAAGTTTGAAAGGACAAGGTCTGGGCTATAAGGGGGACGAGGGAGCAGTTCCTAGCCCAGCTCGTTGATGGTCTGCACCGTTAGGGCTGCTGTGTGAGGCCTCGCGTTGTCATGATGCAAGGTGACTCATTTTGACTGATGACCTCTGCGTTTAATGGTTCTTCATGTCTTTCTCGACCTGCCTCAGCAGTTCACAGTAGATGGCACTGTTCACGGTGCTTCCTTTTTCAAGGAATGAAATGGTGATTGGGCCTTGCATATCCCCAAAAACGGTGAGCATCACCTTCCTAGTGGACCGCTGGGACTCGAACTTCTTCTTCACTGGAGAGCCTGCGTGCTTGCACTCCATGGACTGTCGTTTAGACTCAGGCTCATAGTGCCAAACCCATGTCTCGTCAGATGTGACCATCTTCTTCAGAAACTCATCACCATCCTTCTCATAGAGGGAAAGACACTGCTGGGACAACTCGACCCTCCTCTGTTTGTGCTCCGCAGTAAGCGTCTTTGGCACCCACCTGCTGCTAACCTTCGAGTAGCCAAGGTCATCATGAACAATTTTGTGTGCTGTCCCCACAGATAAGCTCATAGTCCTTGCAATGCCATCCACTGTCACCCTTCTGTCAGACTGAACGAGGTCATTGACTGATTCGATCACCTCAGGAGATCTCACTTCTGTAGGCCTCCCAGGCCTGTCTTCATCCTCAACACTGCTCCGTCCTTCTTTAACCAATTTAGCCCACTTGTAGACATTTTTTTTTGGCTGAAACATGTGGCACCACACACAGTTGACATTCTTATATGAATTTCAACGGGTTTGCACCCTTCAGCAACCAAAAACTTGATAACTGACCACTGTTCATTCCTAGAGCATGCTTCTTGGTCGGCCATCTTTGTTACTCGGTAAAATTCTCACAGTTTCTTTTTTTTTTTTGTAATCTGCATAAGAAATTAAATCCATGTGGAAAAGTAGTAAAACAATAAAAATAACAAAAAAGTAAGTTGCTATCTGTATTAGTAGTCCTTATACAAAAAAGATTCAACTTATTTATTGAATCACCCTCGTAGTTTTGCGACACTAGTAGTTTGCGTCGCTCCCTCTTCTCTTTTTCTCGCTTTTCTTTTTTTTTTTTTTCAAATGGGACACCAACTAGTTCAAGCAGTTACCATTTCAACTTTGGTTCAACTTTCAGTGATGACGAAGACGGGAGTTTGGGTGAAGAAATGAGGAAGGGAGGCGAGCGGCGGTTCGGCAACTGTGTTCGCTCTAAACTATCGATAGTCGACTATCGAAAAAAACTATCGATAGTTCTAACGATAGTTCTGCGACACTATCGATAGTTTTGAAACTATCGATAGTATCGATAGTCAATTTATCGATAGTTCTGCATCACTAGTACGTTCCCCTGCTTTTGAGCGCGCCGCGCGCCTCGAACGCGCGGCGTCGTTATTCGCCGAATTCAGTCACGTGAGAAGGATCAACATGTCGTGCAGGAAAGACCGGCGGTACGGGGATGAACGTGCAACTCTGGCTCCCGGGCAAATAACGCGGAATCGTTTCATGCGTGCACGGATGGCTAGATTCAAGATTTTCTCACATCCCTATCGGAACCGGCCCATCTTCGTGTGTGCGTCTGCGGCATTGTTGTCCCGCGCCGCCGGTCTTAGCGCGCACGCGGCGTTGTTTTGGCCGGCAGAACTGTTGTTGACCGCCGATATTGTAAGGCAATGGTGTCCTCATCCTCGTGGGCAACACTTCCTTTGCTTTGCCTTCTGCAATACTCTGACTGACTGACTCCTCCTGGGTGGTCGTCACTGTACGCCCGTGCCAACACCACATTCGTACTACTTCACTCCTGGTGACACAGGGTTCGTTGCTCGCTTTACTGTCATGGGCCATCTTATCACGAGCGAAAGGTCGTGGTCATCTGCTGGTTCCGAAAGAGCGGGACGTTCATATAGGTGACATTCACTTGACGTCACTCGCTAGGTTCGCTGGCATCGGCCACCACGGTCGCCATCTTCGAGGTCTCTTTCTATCGCACGTAGGTGTCGGCCGGGCCTTTCAGCGTGGTTTAGCCGCATTTTACAACTTTAAAGGGTCTTTTTGACCGAAACTTGCGGTTATTCTTGTACTTTGGTGCTTTTGAAGCGCCGTAGGAATATTTTTTATGTGTCTTTTAGTTCGTTCTTGTCGCTATCGGACTCGTTCACCGCGGCCGCGTTGCTCCCTCGGTTCCATGCAGCGCTCCGTGTCGCGCGCCGTGCCCACGGCGGTAGCTCTTGCGAGAACTGATTTTTCTACTTTGGTGCTCTTGTAGCACGGTGTGATTACTCTTTGTTTTGTTTTGCTAGTTTCTTTATTGTTTTTCTCTAGCGGATTTTCTGCACTACGGCCGTGTAACCGTGTTGCTCCATCACCTCTGTGTCGTACGTCGTGCCTTCGGCGTTCGTTCCTGTGCAAAAACATACCGTGCGGCTCACCGAGTGCGCAGCTTATGAAAAATACGGCACATTTTTTATTAGCCCAAGCAGTTTATAAACTGCATGTAAGCGATTTGGCGAGCGACAAGACAAGCGACGGCGACCCGCCTCGCTGCCGCTCGGTCACTCGCGCGACGTGGCAAATAGCATGAAAGCGACGGGACCAAACAACGACCAAGGTGATTAGCGCTAAGTTTTCTAGAAATCCCAAAACCGAGCTACGCGACGAGCGACAGTGAAGGGTGAACCGCATGTAAGCGATTTAGCGAGCAACGGCGACAGCGACGGGAGTCGGCGACGAGCGACGGAGAATTCTCACGGTCGCTCGTCGCGACGCTCGGTTTTTGGATTTCTAGAAAACGTCGCTTATCGCCTTGGTCGCTTACTCCCGTCGCTTTCATGCGGTTTGCCTCGTCGCGCGAGTGACCGAGCGACAGCGAAACGGGTCGTCGTCGCTTGTCTCATCGCTGTCGCCGTCGCTCGTCTCGTCCCGTCGCTCGCTAAATTGCATGCGGTTCAGCCTTTACACACGGTACGCGGCGGCAACAAGGAAACTAAAACGGTCCGCCCCCGAGATAAACTTTTTTCTCTCTTCTGTTCAACGAAGCTTCTTCAAAGATATGAAATTAGCACACACTGCCAACGGACGACCGCGTACGCGCGTACCCAAGCCTGTCAAACCGCGACCTCGAAGATGGCGGATCGACGGTGGCGCTCCCTGGCAAAATCGAACCTGCAGGCTCAGTGAATACCACCTATAGGTCAATCAGGGCCCCCAATCAATACGACGTCTGCCGATTTCTAGACATTAAAAATTTACGACGCCTGCTGGTCTGTTAAGAAGTGTTGCTTTCTATTTTGAACTGCTCCAATGTAGCTTGCCGCCTATGATAAAGATTTAAATGAGCAATAAATATAAAGGGAAAAAATGCTTTATTTTTTTATCTGAGAACGTTGAAAAAAGGCAAGGATATTTTCAAGTTTGTAATGAGGCGTAATTGGTAAGTCCGTTTCGAGCCGTACAAACACGTTTTTCTACGATATTGAACGCACAAACAAAATACACATTTTCTCTGCTTGTCTTTCTAGTAGACGACTGTCATGTCTACAATTCAACAAAACAAAAAAAAGATTTATTTTGAGAAACACGATTTTAAAGTTTTTGGTTTTTTGCATAATATTAATGTCAACATGCCGGAAAGGGACGTTGACACAGCTATGTGGTTTTATAACATATATAAAGAGCGTGTTTTGGGCTCTCCGTTGAAGTTAAAAAAACGTCACTGTTACCCAAGTATAGGGTGACCCGAGTCACCAGGCTCGATCTAAAATGAACCGTAAAAATCGACGCTTGCACGTAGCAATCTAAACTTTTCGTGAAAGGTGGATTTCACAGGTTGGTTTTTTCTTGTAAAATTAGAAAGCGTAGTTCTCTTTCTGTAAGAAATAGGGCCAAGAAACTTGCCAGGGTCAATGGCGGGTGGCGAAGCAGACGACCACGAGTCGAGTAGCGGGGTGTGTTTGGCGTTCGTATTGATAGATGTCGTCGAGAGCGGCGTCCGAAGCTGTAGCTGAGCAGCGAAAGAAAGCAGACGACACGCAGACGAAATCCGTGGGAAAGCAAAAGCGCCGTCGTTACACGGACCCTTTTTTTAACTTTCGGTATTGCTTTTATTGTCCGCATTTATTTTTTAACCTAAGGTACATTACAAAAAGATTATGTTTATTTTAATAAACCATGGTGTTCACGAGCTGTCGTGATAAGGAGGGGGATCGGTGGCCGAGTGGGCTAAAGCGGACACCCAGCTCGACGCGCGTGGAGCGAAAACTCGCGCTGCAGAACCCAGGGATCCTGGGTTCGAGCCCCACCCCTGCCCGCTTCGATCTGGATGAGCATCGTACCGGCGTGCGGTCGTGTATCACTACTGCGTGATGCACGTTAAAGACCCCAGGCTAGCGGTTGCACTGCACTGGCTAAATTGCTCATCTACAGCGAGTGACCCGTCGCAACTTTAAATGGCTGACCAACTACACGCTGTATAAATATCCCCACAACCCAATTTTTTTTCGTGATAAGGAGGTAGCGCCATCTATCAATACGAACGATAGTGCAACTAGCCTCTGCTGCGTCGCGCGATGACAGCGCAGCAGAGGCTGGTTGCACTATTTCTCCACGGGGCGCGGTGCCGCCGGGGCCGAGATGCGCTCCGATAGCAATCCGGAAACTAAAAAACCCGTATAATTTGTGCGGTTTTTCAGAAAGCCGTAAAATGCTTCGCGTGCCTTCTACCGTTCTGCAATTTGTTGATTTTGTGGGTTTCGGTGATGCTCGACAATTTTCTAATTTAAACGATGCCCTTAAACACAACATTAAAAAAGTTAATTACGCAAAAATAATTAAAAACTTAATTATCCCCGACTTTAATAATTTTCCTAAATGGGCCCCTGGCCCAGGACCAAAATGCCACAAGCCTTTTTTCGTTGCGATAAGTAGTTTTCGCAGGAGCGATTTGGCCTGCGTACTCTGAAGCACCCTGTATATATACATATATGTCAGTAGTGTGGGTTGTAGAAGGTCGAAAATATTTTTGACCTCATGAAAGTTTGCAGCAGTTATTTTGCTTCCTGCGTGGCTGTTTTCGGCCGTTCTAACAAGGTAATTAATACACTACATCAGGGGTCTCCAAACGTTTTGAATAGGTGGCTGGATTGGGGTGGGGACCTGTTGCAGTCTTGAGGGTCGTAAATAAGATAAAACAATATAAACGAAGAAATACTAAGTAAATACGCCTAAATAAGCATTTAAATACATACATTTTATCTAGAACAAAAGTTTAAAAATAAATGCCGGACCACTGATATCTGAATGTAGGCGTTTTCAGATTAGATCGAACAACCATGTCCGGTGACCATTTTTAATTTTGATGAAAAATATATATTTTGCTAGCTCCATGCCCAGAAAAATAAAACAAACCCTTGTTTTCGCGAAAAAAAAAGTTGTCTTTGCGAAAAATATTTGTAAGCACCCTTTCAGTCACGTGTGCGTTTTGCGTATTGCGCGATGTTGACATTTCGGGCGGCTTCCCCCCAAAAAATGGTTGTGGCTACGGGTCTAGAAATATTTATTGACAAATTAGGCATAAGAAGGATTTACAAAAAGTATTAATTACCGAGTATTAAATTCGTTATTTTGATAAAAAAAATCGCAACACGTCGCATTGCGCAATAACGCCCTGGATTAAAGTTTTTTTCTCCGTATCTATAAAAGCTAAGGTCTTCAAACTTTGCCAGTGTGTTGCCCTGTATACAGTTCATCTTTGCATGAACTATTGTTGCCCTGATTATGGGAAGAAATTCGCAAGAATGGTTCACACGGAGGCATATACTTAAATATGCATTATTTTGAAAACTATTAAAAAAAAAGGCCATCTTTAATACTCTTTAAACTCTTTGAAATTAACGTTTACAATATGTACTAACAGAGTCTGCAAAAACGTAATGCAATCTTTATGTGGCTTTTAAGTTATAAAGCGAGAAGTAAGGCCAAATTGACGCTAACGCGGTTGCCATAAATGGTGCATGCACATACCCGTTCTTCACAATTTAATTATTAAAAAGCAAAAAAGTGCTACGGGGTGGTCAGGAAAAGACAAATTGACAGCACGGAGGTGGATGGTAGTTTTGAAAGGAAAATTCTACAATACATTTTCGTACAACCGACCTAAAAATGCCCATGCGCCGGAGCGATCGAGGTGAGCCACCCTGTAACATGCTTCGCGGTGCATGTTTGAACAACCGGCGTATAGCGTCTCCGTCTACACGACGTAAAGGAAGGAACCGGAGCGACTTTGCAAACAGATCAGCATACAACCTTGGCAGTAACATGCTATAGGAGGTAGGGCGCGGCAGAACCTGAACCTGCGCCGCCTGTGAGCGCCAATATAGATCCGCCGCCGTGGAGTGCCGCACAACGCGTATTTGTCAGCGAATATTTCTATATAGATCCGTAGCCAGAACAGTTTTTTGGGGGAAGCCGCCCGAAATGTTAACATTGCGCGATACGCAACACAGGCACGTGACTGAGAGGGTGCTTAGAAATGTTTTTCGCAAAAACATTTTTTCCCAAAAAAACAAGGATTGGATTTATTCTTCTGGGCATGGGAGCCAGCAAAATATTTTTTCATCAAAATCAAAAATGGTCACCGGACATGGTTGTTCGATCTTATCTGAAAACGCCCTGTAGATAAGCTGGATCGCGGATCGGAAGCCCATCAGTGGCACCGCCGGCGGCCATTGCTTGACAACAGGCAATCCACGAATCTATGGGGGAAGCAAGCAAAAGAAGGAATATTGAAGCTTGTACGCTGTGCGCGAAGGCGAGTATTTTATGATGTGCTGCGATCTTTATATCAGGCGTTTGGAGATCAAATCGGTATTTGTCAAGCGTTTGAACGCCGATTAAGAAAATCAGACGTTGCAGAGCACCCACACCTGAGCAGGCAAGCTTGCTCTCGTAGGGGAGTAAACAAAGCAACTTGCCGTCAATAAGACCGCCCTCGGGGAAGCCCGGAAGTTGATGAGTGTCGAAAAAGTTTAATGTTGGCAGTGGCTTTCCGGGAGTGAGCGAATTCCGCGTAGCAAAGCCTCCAAGCTTGCCGTCTGCTAAACCCAACTCATCTAAACCGCCACCGACTCCGCGGTTACCCTAGGTAACTCTTGTCTCATTGAGCTGCACTACATTTTTCGCCCGGTGGAGTCGCTCTCGACCACAAAATATTAATTTATAAGAATTGTGAGGGCTGTCAGTTTTGGTGTTTGTTCACAAGCTATTTCATAGGGAGTCCTGAAAAGAATCCAAAAAGTTTCAGTGCCGAAAACAGCTTAGAAATGGGGGAAACTGCACTTTTTCTCGGTTTTCCCATAGAATTCCATGCATTGGGTGGTGTGAAGTGACGGCTGCCGGTGGCGCCACTCGACACCAGCAAGTCAAGCGTCGATCCACGATCCAGCCCACTACAATAGAGATCAGTGTGAAGGAGAGACAAGCGATTGTCTGTCGCGCGTGTCCTCTTTTTTGTCCTGTTTTTTTATGCGCTTTTTATTTTATCCTGAACCACTACCAACTATAAAGTGGACAAATAGATATACTTTATTTTAGAGCGCAGCTCTTAGGTGCCCGTTTCCGGCTTGAGCGGCGTCGCCGTCGCCGTCGCCATCGGCGTCGGCGTCGGCGTAACCGTGAGGTCAGGTGACCCCCCTGAGGTCACGTGACCCCCCAGGTCACGTGACCCCCGTGACGCCACGGGACCTCACGGGGGCCACGTGGCCCCCGTGGCGGAGTAGCAGGCAGCATGACGAGGTGAGGAGGAGAGAGGAGGGGTATACCCTCCCCTCAGTACCCTCCTATCCTCCTCCTCAAGAGCTGCGCTCTAATTCGGCGGTAAAGGGAGTTGTAAACGGCTTTAACTTTTTGAAGTGCTATTTTTTTATTTTTGTAATACTACAAAATAATTTTGACCCCGAGAACTCACCAGACATACATCAAAGTGCATAGGAACTTTGGCAGATCCACACGGGGCAATATTCTAATGAAAACGGTAGATCAGACCACTATGCACACGAGAACGCAATGGAATGTTTCCTTTGTTATGCAGACATGAAGCAAGTAACTATAGAATAGCAATTCCGGGGATGACATTGTACCATAAATAATATGGCGAGAGAACCGGCGTTTTGATGCAGTTTTCAAGGTGTGTGCGAATAGTGGATTTTGAGTTGGAAGCGAATTCAAAGCAAATAGTGGTTTTGGCCCAATATTTTCGAATCGATTATCAGTTTCTCTAAGGTTATCACTTTTGCGCCATGCCTGAACGAAAACCTACCTAAACTCGTAAAGGTTGTTCTCAAGCTTCCACTTGCCCATATCTAAGCTAAGTTAATTTTAATCTAGCTATATCTAGCTATAGCTAGCTTTGAAAGTTCATTGGCCAGATGAGAATGGCAAGTAAACGATGCATTTGACATAAAACGAAACCATGTAGAGGTGCCCAGCTATACGTAATCGAGGAGATTCATAAATCTTCTTGCGATATGCAAATATTCTTTAATAAATATAGAATTTCGAAAAATAAAAAAGTCGATTATGACTGATGAGTGTAGGTTATCAGGACATCTCTGTCAGGACATATTTCGGGCTGAAAAACACTTTTTTCGAAAGCAAGCAGCGTGTGACCACGGCCCCTTTTGGGATACGCTCCCCATTTTATCGATATACTTTTTAACAAAAAAAGAAAATTCAAATACAAATTTGAAAGTTTCTCCGGAATGAGAAATATCTTTAAAACTATCTGCCAACTATTGCATAGTTCTTTTTAACCAAGACAATCTCGAGACGGCGTGCATGTTTTTTCTACGTGTGTACTTTCAAGCGCCTGTGTTCTGGAACGACAAAATGGCGACACTGGATGCTGTTCTTTCATTCAATGATGGTCGCATCGCACAAGCCAATATTTTGGAGTCCTGTGGATCGAACCCTGGGTGGAACACCATCAAGTGGCTGAGGGAAGTTGACGTCACTCGAATATACTTTACGGACCAAGCAACACGAGAGGTCACAAAAACATAGTGCAAAAACATAATCCGAAAAGCGAAGACATGACTCTAACAATGACTACCAAGCTGGAGACTATTGAAAAAATGACCCTAAGGGTGTTGGTGCCAACAGAAATTTGCTATTCACATGTAATTTTCCTTTAAACTCAGTTATCTCAAAACAGTATTTTTCAGTGCATAGGTACTACTGTAGCGTACAAGCGGGCGACACCATCTATACCGTAGAGCAACGTGCACCAACGCATGCGAACGAGGCAGGAGCCTCGCACCACGAGCGACACAGAGCTCCGATGGAACACGCCGGCAGGAACCCAGGCTTGTCTCATCTGCCATAGACATTATCTCGGACTGGCCCGTTTGTAAATATCTATCTGTAAATTATGTAAATAATAAGTGTGTCAGCAAAGAATGCCTCTCGGTATGTTGACCACACTACCATTATCTCCTTAACCTGCCATTATAGAGAGTTGATTTTTTATTCCTGCCCCCTACATAGGTGTCAAAACGTACTGCACTAGAATTAAAAATATTCACTTAACAGTTCTTGTGTCACACATTTCTTAAAACACTAAGAAAGCTAGAATTTCAATACAAAAATATGGTAACAACTTTATTTCTCAATTGGTGTATATAATTGCAGTTCAGTAGAAAAAAAAACGCAAAATTCAGAACAAAATGTGATATATAAATATATACACACGACAGAAATACTTCTAATAATTACCGAAAAAAATGTTCCTCAACATGGCCTAAAATGCACAGGGAGTATAGGACTTACCCTGTGCCCTTTACACATTACTCTTGCATAATAGCCGCCGTTTAATTTCGAAAATGTTAATGTAGTGTAGATATCAACATTCACAAAGTTTATCTTTATTTTTTACACACACCTCGCGCGCGTACACCTTCTGGCTTTGAAAGTGTGGTTTCCTTTTAAAAGGATACTAAAGCTGTTCTGCATAAAAGAAAACAAAAAAAACAAAAACAAAAAAAGGCACTCAGATTGTTTTTATTTAATTTCCTGTGTTACGATCGAATTCGTAACTTTCAGCGATGGTGGTACCGCGGTGTGAGAATCGCGTTCCCTAGCTCCTGGATGATTGGCTTCACAATAAATGTGCTTGCCTACACTTTTCTGACGGGAAAAAACAAACTAAGGCTCTAATACTTCACGTACAAAGCAAAAGTGGAATTACTTACGCGTCGCAGACTTAGCATCGTACTGCGGTTCTACGACAAACATCCAGATGGCGGCCATTTTGATAGGTGCCAGTGCGCCCTCTATAGGTCGCGAAAGTTGCGAATATCAAAATTATGTCAGATGGATGCGCCAAGTAGCCACAACAGCGCGTTCCAAATAGTGCCGAAGCCCCTCTTTCCCGACGAGTTCAGAGGGAGGGGGGGGGAATCGTGACGTATTATGCGGAAATTTTAACATTCCCGCGCCTTCCGCAGGCCTTACCCGAGAAGTCAAAGGCGCTGCACGGCACGCTCAAGGCTGTTGAAACCTCTGGCTATGGCGTCACACCCAGTGGTTAGTTTTTCTGCTTTTCTCGCCTCTAATGATATATTCGGGTCAAATGCTTGTGATATTCAAATTCACAAGACAAAAATACGCAACAATTCACCTCTAACTCGTTTTTCTTAAAGAATCTCTTCTGCCTCCCTTGACTGCAATATTTGTAGCTTTCGAAGTGTGAGGCGGGTTGGCCCCGTTGAGCGCGCTTCTTACCGATCACCGGTGCACTGCGGAAAAGAAACACCCACGGAGCTCGCTTACGTGGGTGTTGCTTCTCCGCAGTGCTCGGTATGAGGCGCGCTCAACGGGGTAACCCGCGCGCTTAAACGCTTCGAAAAATACGAATATCAAAGTCCATCTCGAAGCGAATATCGAATTGCGTATTATTCGAAACTAATATTCAAAAGTTCGAATATACGCATAACGCTACAGTCTTCCCTCCTTAGGAAGTTTTAGTAGACCGTGTTTCCCCCTCCGCTAACCCTCCGCTACGAAGAAACCGCCACTGCGCCTCCGTGCGGATGGCCTTGGCTGTAGAGTTCCCGGTAGCGGAGGGGCTTAGCGGAGGGAGAAACACGGTCTACTAAAACTCCCTATTCTTTCTGATATCTCCTTTTGCACTTTTGGTGCGTGTCGCAGTGCCGATTTTTACAGCGAAACTGTTGAGGGATAGTTTCCCCAGAATCGGGTCCGTCAGCAAACAAATTATGACACGAAACTCTGGACAGCTACCGCCATCTATGAGCGACGGCGGCAACCAGACACCCGAATTGGCGGTTGTCTGGTTGCCGCCGTCGCTCATGGATGTCGGTAACCTTTCCAGCCTTTCCACTCTGGCTTGCCGACTTGCGGCCGGCCAGTACTTCATTCCCACCATAGTACAGCTTCGCTGGTCTTCTTTCTTCGACAGAGTAGAAAGCTTTTTTCACGAGCTCTTTTTTTTGCGCTGGTAACAGCGGGCCGCGGGCCGAGCGTTACTGGAAAGGCAGCGGTCATCTCCGGGCCGGATCTGGCCCGCGGACCGAGGGTTTGGAAACTCCTGCCCTAAATACACGGGACATAACTAACAGGGTCATATATACTATCCCTAGTCCTGAACTAGATCCAGTCATTGTCTCCGGAAGTGTAATGTTGGTTCCAGGGTACCAGGTGAGCCTGGCTATAACGTAAATATGGTTTCAGCTTCTTTCCTCGTTTTTGGAACGCTGCCTGTCTCCCACGATTACGGGCGACGTCACCGGTCACGCCTTTGCAACACATTGTGTCACCACCGGACGTTGAGTTCTTCTTGCTTGATCGAATCAAAATAGGATGCGCTAATATTTCATGGCTACTACTTGTCCCCCGAGTGATCTGAGCCACTAATGAGGTAATTACATAAATAGTGCAGAAGCTCAAATATTATTAGAGGGTTTTCTTTGAGGGTTATTCGAGTCTTGTGAATCAGATGTTATTCTGCACGTATTCAGTGACGTACGGAAGACGTTGTTGCTTTTCTGCCACAGTCTAACAAGACTCATGAGCTAGTAATTATGGTTTTGTTTTTTGGTAAATACGGATTAACCCCGATAATTAACCCACAGCGCGTTTCCTCGAAATCAGTAAAAGCCAAAAAACCCTGCAACAAAACACACAAAACAACAACAACAACAACAACAAACAAACGGGAACACAATTGGCGTTAAATTGTCCATGGGGCTGTTTTTTTCCTTCGGGACCACCTCACTTGTA
The DNA here is from genome assembly GCA_037355805.1 of Ixodes ricinus. NCBI lineage: Eukaryota > Metazoa > Arthropoda > Arachnida > Ixodida > Ixodidae > Ixodes > Ixodes ricinus. The sequence goes on along the minus strand of JAZHYW010025523.1, from coordinate 163,082 downwards.
TCCCTCTCTTTTCGGTACCGGGGCGCTTTCCAAGTATTCAGACTACACGCATGCATGTTCGCTGTGGTTTGGGAAAACCACGCCAGTGTCCTGTTTTCTTGAACATAATCACCGACAAACAGCGATTTATTGCCCGACAAAGAAAATTCTCACCGGAAAACACAGAATATGTTAAAAAAAAATAAACCCCAATAAACCCCCCCCCCCCTCTCTACAAAATTCGAAAATATATAAACCCTGAAAACTCGGAAATTCTACGCGGATACAATGGTTAACAGTAGGTTAATGCACCTCCGTTTAGAAAACAAGTGAAATTGACGTCTCACATGACTGCGCCCTACGAGCCTCAAGGACGTCTTTAATAATGTGTCTTTATTTTCATTTTGGTCTTCGTATTTTATGTAACCTTCCGTATTTAGCAAAATTTTTTGTTTTTTTGTGGGGTTTGTAAAAGCTATAGTAAAAGTGTAAAAGTTTTAAAGCAAAAAAAAAGTGAACGATAACGTTTTTTTTTGTTGTTAAGACATTCTTCTTTATAACGAACGAAAATAATTTTTAGTATGTAGTTTTACCGTGCGCCACAATTAAGTTTTTCGAAGCCATCTATAGGTATCATACTGGATAAATGGTTAGTCCCCCGTGTGTCTAGAGCTGGAGCACTGGTGGAAGCCGTTACGGCAATCCAACCATGACAATGCTAAATAAGGTAAGACTAAACGCGCTCCCTTGCTTCCTTCACTCGCGACTCCAAATATATTCCGACGGAAGAAAGTTTCTGACCAGCGTGCAAATGAACTGTGAGCCACGCACATACAGGAAATTTGCGTTCACTGTATGGAAAGAGCGACGAATACCCAAGAACATCACATAACTAAGTTCCCAGATTTACGGTCGTATTCGACAGTGGTAACAAGGTCAAGGACGGAAGTTTGTTGTGCATCTTCGAAGACAAAATCCTCGGAGATGCTCTGGTGGGTTAAAAGAACAACGAATCGTTATCGTAACGTACGATTCGATTTGAACCACTAGTGTAGGTGCCAATCCTTCACAAGGTTCCCAAAATAGCTAAAAACACTAAGTTATTTTAGCGCAGTTGGAGGTTTCCCACACTTGACAAAATTTGGAATTACCTTGACCACTCTCCATGAATATGACAGTTTCTCTTTTAGGGTGTCATTGAAAATCACAAGAAGGTTTGTTTCGTGATCATGGTTTGCAAGTGCTTCACGTGTTATTTAGTCATGAGCAGCAGTTGTGCGCATACAAATAGTCCTCGGTTCACCATCTAGTTCGCGAAAATTCAAATCACACCCCTTGTGAGTTATTTGAGGTAATCACCTCGTCAATGGTTTTCACTACAGCCTCGCGCAGTGCATAGCTTTTTAGAGGATGAGGTTATATCACTGAATGCCCCCAGCTGTACGAGCGAGTCACAGAACTCCTTCTCTTTTAAAATAGCGTTCTAACCAGCGTTATCTCAGCACCACCGCATAAACTGCCTCGGCGAATGACTTAGGAGACCGCCCCGTGAGGGCGCCAATGCTCAGAAACTTCTTCGCTTAGTATTAGGGACTTCAAAGAGCGCACTCAATTTCATTCCATAGTGACCTGGGTTAAAGTTGAGACTGGTGTACCCTCGTTTATAAAGTTTCTGCAAAAGTCGACTCCTTTTAGTGTAGATTTTATGGGCTTCGCGATCGTCCTTTACCCTTCCCGATCTCCGATATCGTCTTTCAGCTGTGCAGCAGATGGCTCGACGCTTCTTGTACTCAGTGTTTACACCAGCACAACCTTTTGAACAAGCACTTTTAGGGTGGCTTTGGTGAAATGTGTGCTCATGACTCATTCAAAGACTTTGACTGTCTGCGCCTCTTTTACCTGTCTGATACCAAGAAAGCGAAACACCCTCCAGTTTGTATTAGGCGCACGGTGACATGGTTACGGCGATGTTAACCGGGAGTGATAAACGAGTATCGGGCAGGTCACCTCTCCGGGTGTCTACCTACATCTGCCCCAGTCCACGTCACTTGAAAAGCTTGAAGATCGAAGTGTGAGATCAAGACAGCTGGAATATTTGACACCTTTCAGGTATGCTGGTAAACCATCAATGAGGATGCTTATGTCATAATGAACGAGAATATTCTCAATCACTTTTCCTCTCCAATCAGGATGGGTATGGCATAGGGTGGGCAAAGTGTATGGTGATCTGTTACCAGGATAAAGACAAGTCGGCATTCGAGCAACCGACTGAACGTTCCCGACGGGACGTATTGCATAAACGGAACAATTGACGAAAACAGAGGTGAGCACCCTCCAGATATGCCTCTTGGAGTTCCGACGCCGGTGCGACAGACACCCGCATTCTGAGAACGACTGAAGCCAAACACGACGCCGATAGAATGTCGCTTGCTCGCTATTCCGACAGGGAAAATGGCGGAAGAGGTTTACCATCATGGTTGCAGACAGCCTTCCGAAACCGGAACCGGAAAGGTGGGAGGCTCGTGAAGCCGCCCTTTTCGCGAAGTGCATGTGACAATAACCGAACACTTTCTAAGCGGGGAGGACGGAATGGTTGGTACTCGGGAGTAATGGGACAACAACCGTATATATGGCTTGCACTGACGTCCCTTCAGGGACCATTCTGGAGGTCTTGCTGCTGAGCGTGTTTCTTCTGCAGCAAACATTTCATACCGTCGAATTTGTTTTTCTCGGTACAAATAAAGATGGCCACTAGCATGGTACCATGACGTCACGTGGAAGCCATGTATTGTGACGACAATCGAGGAAAATGCGACGACAACCGCCCTCTGGGCGAAGTTTATATATAACAATGATGGAAGTTTCCTGGACGGATAAGGCGAAATAATTTGTAGCCAAGGTAACTCTGATAGCAACGCTACTGTGCACGACAACCGAGAGAAATGTGACAACAACCGTATTCTAACGGCAACCGACGTCACTATAAGCGGCCTCCGTTGTCTAGTGTAACTCCTGGTTATTTTCCGCGGCGTCGTACCCCATTCAAGCGCTTCCGACGCTTGAACTTTCTAAATGGACTTTCACGAGCCAACTTTTCCATCTTATTAACACATTTTGCGTTTCGTTCTTCTTTTTTTTTCTTGCTTCTCGTGCGAAATAAATATAAAGAAAAGGCGGAGTGAAAATATGTAGTTTTTAGCCCATTTCAAAAGGTCTTTATCATCGCAGGGAGCTGCAGAAATCCATATCCCTGACGCCTCCAAGCTCCGTCGAGCTGAAGTTTTTTAGTCGCGCTTTTTCTTTCATTCTGCCTAAGGACTAAATAGCATTTTCAACTCCATTAAAAAAAGTAATATCATAAGCGTTCATGTATGCTTCTTCGTCAGATAACGCCCTTTCACTAAATACATAAGTCGTTATCGTATTTTTCAATGCGCGGACGATAAACGCAACCATCGGTAAAATTGGTACCTTTCGCATTAATGGCTTAATTATCGCTCTCATCCAGCGTTTCCTTTGTCTTAAAACTTTAGTTCGCTTCATTTATTTCGAATAAGCTTGGGCATTTTTATCTTCCTTTCCCAATTAATAAGCCACGAAGCAATACACGAGGCCAAAATAGAAAATGGTGTAGCGTGCATGCAGGCGTTAGACAGCGCCATATATATCTGGCGTGACAAGCTGTAGCTTTCAAGCACTACAACAAAGTCACGTGTCTGTGACGCGTTGCCATGTTACGCGTTACGCGGCGCGGGACTGGACCACAAGCTCGGGCAGAACGACTCACGCGGGCTCGAGACCTGCAACAACTAGAGCCACTGCTGTTCCCCGATTTTATTGTGGGCTTTGCCATTTGGGTGCTTAGCGGGCGCAATGGGCGATGTGCGCGACCGAAAGTGTCGCTGTGATCGGCCATCCACGATTGGTCAAACACTCACGATGACGTCTTGTTTAGACAATTGCTGCTCTCATTGACTGAAGTAAGAGCTATGTCATGACTGTCGCCCCCGACGATGTTGATTGAGAAGTGATTGTTATAGGCTTCCACCGCGCTTTTTACGCACCGTCGAACTTGTCGCCATCTGCAAATAATCTCGATCGTGACGTCAGGGATGGGAAGCGTAAGATGGTGCCACCGAAACGTCTCGTCGCCAATCGACCGATCTCAGCAGCCAGTTTGACTATACGCCACCGGTGCCGCAAAGCATCGAGCTAGTCTTTCTGCGCGCGCGAGAACCCCACTGGAGCTCTGCACGTGTAGAGCACGATACAGCACGAGCCCTTTCGTGCACCGACGCACGGCACCGACGTCAGCCTCCCGCCAACTAAGATAATGGCGGCGTCACGCATGCGCCGAGCGCTTAGTAAGATAAGTTCGGTGTATTGGCAACTGTAACGATTTGAAAATGCGCGACTTACTCAGTCTTAGGTATACGTTGTTAGAAAACTCGGACGATATCGTTTTGCTAGGCGAAACATTGTTAAAATTATCATAAATACATTTTTTTTTATTTAACGGACTCTTTTCTCTCTCTCTCTCTGTGTGACTTGGAGGAAGGGTCTATCAACCACCCCACCCGAAGCTATCCAGGGAAAAGACAGTCTTTTGGAGGCAACTACAAACCAACACCTATCCACTGTGGGCAACCTGGGGATTCCAAGCGGTTGGCCCAGGTTGCCCTTTCAACAATCATGAGTAGTCATCTTGACCACGAGGGGGCCGAGGGCAATTGGCCACGCGAGCGGCGCTCCGTCGCTGATAAAGGGCCGTCGCAGCGTATGCGCGGGGGCTGTTGGGATCGCGCCGCAGGCGATAGCGGTCATTAAATGTTTACGTATTGTTGAACCGGTGTGCTGTGTCATTCCCCGAGACGGGTAGCAGCAAGGGAAACCCCACACCACATGGAACACTCTACCACCTGAGATACCCAGCCTGCTACGGATATTACTGCAAGGCCTGCAAGGTGCCAACAATCTCTACCATATGGTGAGGGGATGCCAGGGCAGCACGGCGATGCAACCCATAGTGAGACCCACGAGGGTGAAGTGGGCGAGCCGGCTAACTAGCATGGACCCTGATGAACAGATCGAGTTGATCGACAGGGCCCGGCGGGCAGCCAAGGACCATGGTCTCCTGGAATGAGGAGACCACCCACCGCGAGACGAAGACAGCGTCTGCTCTTGATAAATAGAAGTTTATTCTCTCTCTCTCTCTCTTTCTTTGTGATGAGTTCGTTTTTAAAAAAGTATGTTTGTTGCCACAATGATACCTATACTAAGAAGATCAACGGACGAATGTGTTGGCGCGCACTTCATCTTGGAGCGAGTGGAGCGAACGCTCGTGCTGCAGATCCACGGGGACCCCTGATGCAATCCTCTCGCTCGTTCAATTCGGAATTCGGTTACGATGATGTCAGAACGCAAACTTTTATTGGCTGATTGGAGAAAAAAAATAGTGGGTAGACTTCGAGACATTTAGCGTTGAGGTCTGCTCACTATCCTTTCAATTAAAATCGATCAGAGCCCGGCATCCTTCTGACATCACCGCGACTCCTGCGCAAGAGGCAGACGACTTGCTCTCCTTGTAGGGGCGCTCTGGCGCCTATTCAAAATGGCTGCCATCTGGATAATTGTCGTAGAACAGCAGTACGAGGCTGGGTCTGCGAAGCGTAAATAGTTATAGTTCTGCTATATACGAGCAGTATTAAAGCCTTACCTTATTTTTTCACGTGCAGAAAGGTGTAGACAAGCTGGTTTATTGTGAAGCCGATCGCCCAGGAGCCAAAGGGAGCGCGATTCTCACACCGCGGTACCACCATCGCTGAAAGTTGCGAATACGAACGGGCACTCTACAGGCGTACGGGCGTATTATTGTTAGCGGGTTAGAGCTTCCAACATTGACTAATTTGTCTCTTTACAGCGAAAGCACCAGGCGTCATTTTTGGGCAGACTAACTTCGCGCAGTGCAAACCTTCATACAACAAATCTCACTTCGAACTTACACGATCTTTTTGCTGCAACTCGGTTCGCAATAGCGACTCACTGATGATGATGATGATGATACAACAACAACAGCAACAACTACTACTACTACTAGTACTACTACTAATAATAATATTAACGGTTACACCGGATCTGCGTTTTCCAAGTTATCAGTAACATACGTAATATACTATAATGTTTATATGTAGGAAAGCAAATCAGGGAAAGACGAACAAACAATCGAGGCGAGCGATACTTCATATATTGGATAAGAGAAAGAAAAAAAAAAAAAACAGAGAGCGTGTCTTGTGACTACAGAGCGGACATCGACAGAACTTTGTTCCGACCTTCGTTAGACGACCGTTCTTCATTTGAATTCCCTTCGGTCGCTCTTCCCCAAAATTCTTCATTCCTTACACTTTTTTTTTTTGGGGGGGGGGGGGGAGGTGCTCGGATCTTCCGCTTTCCTCCTTTCCTCTCCACGGGAAGCGGGCAGTGGTTGGTGGCAGCACTTTTTAATATACAGCCGGTCGGTGTCAATGGAAGGAGGAAAGCCGAGGGTTGGGGGCGCTCGAGAAAGCGAGGGAGGGGAAAAAAAGAAGCCGCAGACCTTTCCCTTCGCAAAGATATGCGGGTTCATAGAGTTAGGGAAGAATGTAGGGAAAAGGGGAAGACGAAAATAAAAGAGGGACGACGGCGTGGAGGGAAAAATGGGCATACTCCGCTTCACCTATAACGATGGACCGCAGCGGACGGTACGAGACCGACGGAGCCAATCAAATGCCGCGTGAGTGTCACGTGACGACCTTCGGGAAGGGACGCAGCGTCGAAATACATTTCTAGCACGCTTAATTATTCTATTAACATATACTTTTTCGCGTACCTTACAGTTAGGCTGGTCTTCTCTTCAACCCCGTCTGTCGACTAAGTTGTCCATACTTAAAAAAAAAGTATACGTTTAATAGGCTATCATTAAAAAGAAAAGTAAACTTCCAATATTTTTCGCGAAGTGTTTTTTTTAAAATACGTCATTAGTGTACTCTTAAGGAGCTGCAGTCACGCCGCTCGCGTTTGCATCGTACGAAACTAACACGGTGTTGGCCGCGAAGTCGACGGCGGAATTATATTTGCGGACAGGCCTTAAGCATGGACGAAGCCCGTTTTCTTCCTACGTGCTTCGAACACGTCTGCAGAAAGTTTTCTCGATGACCAACGGGACAGGGGCAACGTACAAAGGAAGAAAACTCGCCTCAGCAGACCGTCTTAAAAGCCGCGGTCAGACTGCTAATACAACTTACAAAAGACAGTCGGCAAACACTGCCTGAATCGTGCTTCTTCCTTGTTGGATTGGATTGGATTGGGTCTACGGTTGGATTGGCCGGGAGGATGGCTCCGGTCCATCGCACCAGGCGAAAGGGCGTATGGAACGTATGGAAGGACGCAGGAGGGGGAAATAGAAAGCGAGGGTGCCTCCGTCGCCGGCCAGTGAAGGATGTCGTTAATTGTGCGCGCATTCCGCGCGAGGACTGCATCACGAGAGCCGCGGGTCGGAGCTCGCACTGACGCAAACGTGGTCGGTGCGTCGTAAAGTGCAGCATCGTCTTTTTCCGGGCGTTGCAAGGCTCTGCTGCTGCGCATGCCCGAGTCCCGTCCCCATGGGGAACGAGTCTGCTGGGTGGGATGCGCGCTGGCTCGTGCGTGCGACGCGATGCGTGAAAGCGCCGCGCTTTCTTTGCTGCATGCGCGTGGGTGGCTCTCTCGGTGTGGACGTTTCGAGGACGATGCAAGATGATCGTCCTTTAAAATCTATAAAGAGAGAGAGAGACGACGGAAATAAAAGTTGGAGTAAGAAAGACGACGAGGCAAAACGATCGCCCCCTTTGAAGTATGAAACAACGAGGGAGCTGTGTCGGGATCGGGTGACTTTGTCTCTCCTGTCTGTGCAGGTTTTACTAAGAATGAACCGATTGCGATTTTTCTTTTGTGGGTTTTCGCTTTAGTGGCGTTCTTCGTAGCGAGATAAGCAAATAATGAATATATATAAAAAAATTAGAGAGCTCAGTCTTACGTATATGGTTATGTTTTCACAGGTTGTTACCACAGTAAACATCTAACAAAAATAAAAATAAAATTTTTTTTAGGTTTCTTAAGAAGCAATATTTATCTCTTCTAGGGTACACCAGTATGTTAGTATAGCAATCGTTTTCGGACATTCGGACATTCGCAGAAACTAAGGATAAGGCAAACAGAAACAGAAAGTCGTTGTGCGCCTTGCTTGACTCCTGCATACATATGGGGATCGGGAAATGAAGTTTTGGTTGCTGAGGAATTCTCGCGACAACGGCAAGTTGGACAGTCATCTTCATTGGACACAATCTGGAGCTGGAGTGTTCAAGTTCCCTACCAAATCGTGGTAGAATGCTCGTGCCTAAAAAGTCATTTTGTAAAATAGCGACCTCCGCGGCGCCGAGAGGATGTCTGGGAACATCCTGTATAGAACCGGCTGTAGCAGACGACGGAGGCGACAATAAAGATGGAGGGAGTGCAGCCGAGCGGGCGACGTCAGGCAAAGAACTCCGCACCATGTCTCTCTCTTTCTTCAGTGTGACGTGGTGGCAATGTTGCTGCACTGCCACATTGGTTTTTCCCGCGTCGAGAGGCGAAAATTCCCTTTTTCCCCACAAAGTCAATTTAGGGACAAAAGTTGTTTTTAAGATATGCATGACGCCAAGTGTCTCTAAATACAGCAACCGCTAACACATGTTCTTCGTGTTTTTTGTAAAAAATTTCATAGCATAGATTACGAAATGTAGGAAATGTTCGGCGAACTCCCTGCTCCCCGCCCTTTTCTTCACACTCTACATTGGTTGAATGAACCCGGGGAACTAAATGAAGGTAAGCAGCCCATTGACTAAACTGAAATAACAGAAGACATTGAACAATATTTTTATTGAACGTATTGCGGTATAGTAAGTTTATATTCTTTTTTAAAGTTGTCCGAAATATGGTTTTTATCAGTTCCTAGGACAAAACGCAAGTTGACATCCTTGCTTTCAGGCAGTCAACACACATCCAGGCATGAAACCGACGACAAAGTAACGTTGCATGCTACGCACCAGAACCGAAATTCATCACCTTTCATGGGTGCTAGCCAACCATTGAACAGTGGGTCATCCAGCCAGCTTTGCTGAAACTTCTTGAATTGACTTTTAAGAACAGCAAAATGTCTAAGTCGCTATGTGCCACTTCCAAGTTCCTTCCTTTTGTTCAACGTAGCTGAGAAAACGACGGAATTTCCGTTTAGTTTTTGATAGAAAAATATTTCACACGTTTTACATGTGTTTACATTGTGTTTTCCTTTTTTCCCTAGCTGTCATGTTTTCTCCCAATATATGGGAAATTTTCCGCGATTCGGCAACACTGCTTGGTTGATGTTGCGGGAGTAAGGAGGATCATACAGGAACTTCCCATAATTCGTTAACGCGGGCTTTAAAGATTGTTGCAGGTCCTCCGTGTTTTATTCTTTCAATTTTATGTATTCATGTTCAACCCGCTCGCCTTTACCAGCACCAGACCAGCTATTCACCGGTTCCCGAACTTTTCAAGTTTATACTTTTTAGTTACCTACCGCGTTGACTGACCACTGGCTGTTTCGTTTTTTGTACGCTGCTGTATAGACCTGATGACGCCGCAGAAGGATGCCCATTTTTCGCGATAGATTAATTAGGCTCTATTATCGAATTTTTGTTAAACCCCAACTCAGCGTGCCTATACATTTTGCGCGCATTTATAGTATATTATATGTACGAGAGACAGTTCCCCCCTGTTTTGTGAACGAGGCAGAGATTTCTGTCTAGCATCATAGATCGATAGTCAGGATATTGGAGCATCGGCTATCATGGAGGCCAGGGCCAGGTCATCCCTGTCGCAACTCATGTAAACTTCATCGCCGGCTATAGTGCAGCTAAAAAGGGGATCCATGAAGTGTATGAAGTGTTTGTAGCAAGTTTGTTGGTAGACATACTTGCTACCATACTTACTGCCGGTGGGCCCCTCTTTACCTCTGTTTTAGTTTTTAATGCGTTAGCACTTATTGTTTTGAAGAGTGCAGCCATTTTTGGTTTGATATGGTTTGGACTGGACTGGACCGTGGACCGTACTGGCTTCGCGATGTCGCTGCGCGGTTCCCCCGGGCTCTTTCGCTCTGTTCGTTCGTTCGTGACGTCCACTTTCCCTCTTGCGTAAGAAGGAAAGAGACTTCTTCTGGCACGCTTGCAATAATAACCTGCCGCTGTTGACGAGCACTCTTCTAAGGGCTGTGGTGGCAGCATCCGAAACTGCCGACATCCGGGAGAACAGACTGGCTCTACGAAGACAGCGAACCCTCTGAGCTAAATGCTAACGCACTTCATCGAGATGCTACAGCAGCGATTTTGGCACCATATATTTTTTTATTTTTCTTCTGTCGTTGTTTTGCCTTTTTTATTTCAATTTCAGACTTGTTATCAACGCGCGCAAATTTTCACGAATATTTTATCACTAAGAGTTCGTATCGAGTAAAAACATTTACAAGTATAATCGGTCGACGTTAATTGATTTACAAATAGTTTAATTGATGTTGCAGCGCACTCAAGAACTGTCACTCAAGCTTTCACACATACAAGGAACAGAACTCTCACACAGCGCTCAACTGTAATTTGAGGCAGGAACTCGTAAGGCTAGTCGCACCTTAAACTTTCCTGAGGAACACAAGGAACAAGGAACCGGTAAGGCTAGTCGCTGCAGCGCACTGAACAAGGAACTCGTAAGGAATGGGTTCCGTGTGGGATGCCCGTAAACTATGAAACGACTTGCAGCGAAACTTGACTCGCCAAAAAAAAGTTACCAGATGCGACGAAACTTTGAAACGTGTATCTGAGCCTAACGGGTTCCTGCCTCAAATTACGTTTGAGTGTGTGAGAGAATTTGGTTCCTTGTGTTTCTTAGGAAAGTTTAAGGTGCCACTAGCCTTACGGGTTCCTTGTGTTAAGTGCGCTGCAACGACCAACCTTACGGGTTCCTTGTTCCTTATGTCTCAGTTTTGAGTGTGCTGCAACATTGACCAACGTGAACAACAAACTCGCCCAATCTGAAGTTCTAATAGTCCAATGGATCTAATGTATACGGGCGGATAGAATATTTCAATTATGGAAAAAGGATAAACCTACGTACATTTGCAAAGCTTCAGCGGTGCGGTACCGCGGCATGAAGTCAGTTCATATTATTTATTGTTTAATTTGGTGTAGAATCAAATGTCATAGACAGATGACTGAAGTATAGGTGTGGAGAGGAAGTACTATCTAAGTAATGATAATTTCGAGGTATATATGATATACACATTGTAATATCGAATTAATTAAAATATAAGATGATTTATAAAACTAAAATGGTACCGCAGTGATTTCCTGATCCCTCATCCCCCTTATCGTATCGGCTTGCAGCAGCGACACTTTACATGCTACTTGTGTTTTGGAAAGATAATTTGGACGCTAGATAGTCTTAGGAGCTTTGTACTGAAATGTATATTTAGACATTAAGAAAAGTTCATAAGTTTGTACAAAAAACAAAGAAGAAAACAATAACGTGTCGCCTTGGAGGAGGAGTTTCGCCAAGGGAATAAATTCTTGTTGTTGAGTTCGACAGCGACAAAGATGATGCATTGAGGAGTCTATTTTTTCTTCTTTTTACCGAATTATTGGTTAGAAAATTAATCGGCTCTTAATGCATTATTCGATAAATCATTAGGTTGAACGTATAATGTTGGGGATCAAGTAGAGCTACCGTAGTCTTTTGCAACATAAGATGAAGAGTGCTCCGCCTCTACCTCGGGCTGGTTGCCTTCGGGCGTGTTTTGCTTCTCGTGCGCCGAAACTGTAATCGAAGGTATAGAAAAGCTTAGCGCTTGAGGTGAAGCCTGTACTGCTGACCTTATGTTGCAACAAAGTACCGTTCACTAAAATATATACCAACACGCGGCCTTGAAGCGACGGTGCTGCGGTGGCGCTGCTATAGGCATTGCGCATGCGCAGACAGCCCACTTCACACGAGTCTTGTTCTTGCGCACGCGCAGTGTGCTCACACCTCGTGTGGCGACTGCGCGTCTGCCCTCCCCACACCTCGTGGGGGCTTCTTCGGAAACAGCGCGCAAGATGTGCTGCGTCGCCCTCGTGGTCGTTATAGTCGGGGACAACTTTTCTCGTCGTTTCCGAGAAGCAAGTAGCGACATTTTTTGAAGCGCCGACTGCGTGACGGTGCAGATTTTAGGAAGCGAATGGCGGCGCACAGCAGAAGAATGAACTTAAAGACTTCATTCGTTCCAGCGGAATGTGCTTCGTCATTTGTGTTGGTTGTCGTTACTTCCAAAAAAAGTATCAAGGGACTTCAGTGCCAGTGCCTTTAACAGCACTGCCGAGAAAAATATAAAAAAATATGTCAGTAGTGACGTATATGGGCTAGTTGGTACATCAATTCTTTTTGACAGTAAGCGTCGCAAAACAGGGACAGAAAGTGAGAGACACAGTGACAAAGCGCTACTTTCAACTGACTGTTTATTGAAGCAACACAAACTATGTATACACCCAATCGTGCTTCATAAGCAGCAATTGAAATTCTTTATCCGTTAAATGAACTGTCGGGGCACTCAAAGTCTCCCGATCGATCTTTTGATGTATTTAGCACCGACATACATGTCGGTGGTGACAGACAATGAAGTGCACGCGCCCGCTGCCTTCCGTCGCATACTTTGGGCGCGCGTGCTCACTAGAGACGCCCGAATGTTATCGAAGGCGGAAATCTCGCGCTGGAGGCGGCTGGAAACGACGTGTCCACGCACCTAAGAACTGCTCGACGTATACTCCTCGGTCAGATTCCGGCAGTGCGGAAACATTCCGCGGACGAATCAATCGATACATCGATAAACCGATATTCGCCATTCGCATCCGCATCCATATATGTGCTCCTCGTTCGAAACCTCGGCGGCCGACGATTACGGTCACCGAAAACCCAAGAAACGCGGGGCGTAAAACTCACCTGCGTTTTTTTTAAATTTTTTAAGTTGTCAGTTCTCATATACGGAGGACTTTAAATTGACGACAACGCCACATGTCGAAGTTCTTCCCGTCGCTGTTTCGGACTGTGCGTGGAAAGAGATCCATGACCAGCATGTCCGGCGAGTCGCTCTTTCACTGTGTGTTTTGTGCACCCATCGGATTGGCGCTTTTGTGTCTCTTGTTTGTGGTTTCGTGAACTCACGAACAGACGCGCGCGCTCACGCGTACAAAGAACCGAGGAAAGGAACCGCGAAAACATCGAGTCAGACGCAGAGCGTTTCGTGTTCGGCATGTTCGGGGAGTACCTTCTAATTAGAACCCGGGGAAGATAGAGGAAGGGAGAAATAGAAGCATTCACCGGAGTGAACGAATAGCCGAGATCGTTCTCGTCGAGTAGAATACTGATTCGAAAGGGGTTTTCTGCAAACATGTTTTAATTTCAAATCGGACGACACGACGGACTGCCGCCCTTGCGTTTTGGGAGAAGGGCTACTGGGAAAGTAAACTTGGTTACTTTTAGCCTCCTGGATCAGTGTCGTGCTCGCATGAAGATAATACAATGTTACCATAAGATGAATCAGTTTTTGAGACCGTCGTTTTACTTGTTTAAGCAAAGTCTAAAGTAAAAACTAACGACCACGACCTAAAAAAAGAAAAAGGAAAGAGCACGTGGGTTCACTGTTTTGCACATTGCGGATACAGCCAATCGGGGCGAACAGTAGAAGGCTACCAGCAAATGACGAAGCTTACAATGCGACTAAATCTAAAAGAAAAAAAAATGCGACGTGCGCGTTTGAAAGTTGTGTATATGACGTTTCACTTGCTCATGTCCCTGCGATCACTGATTATTTTTTGTTGTTGTTGTTGTCTAATCGTATTCTGAGTTTTGTCATCTGCCTGAACCCTTCTACTATTGTCTCTATTTGTGTAACACAAAAAAGTTAACCCCCATGCTATTTGTTTAAAATGATAACTTAAGATTAAAAAAGAAAATATTAAAGTTTTTTTGTCAAATCTTTTTTCAAGATTGACTCCGGCGTTTACAATAGCATATATCGGCATACATGAAGCTGATTTATATTAAACTCCCACATACATTTTAACGTGCCTCTTGAGTGGAATTATACCTGATATCAATTCTAGAGCGACGTACGACACACGCACGGTCAAGCGTGCCATGTATCTTTTTTTTTTTGTAAGAAAAAACAACTAAATGGGATGCTGCTTTGAAAAGAAATTACAACTCTAACATAAAAACATACGGTTGAAGAAGTAGACAAAAAATATTGCCACGCGTGACTAAACCTGCCTGTAAAGGAACGATGTGGGATAGAAATTTAAGCGAATTAGTTAATAACTTTATCCGTAAAAAAATATTCCCGCCGCACGAGAAATGCACTGAATTAGAGTGAAATTCATTCTGGTTTTGATGGTCGCTCCACTTGAAGGACATTTCTGGTAAATAGTTATATGGCTCCCGGCCCACATTCCACTTTGTGTTTGTGGAACCTATTAGCAATCTTCATTGCAAGATTTAAACAAAGAATAAGTTAGGTTTGTTATAATTCAGTAATTGAAGATGTACTGTTATGAGGAACCGAAGAAAAATGTCTATTCCAATTGCCCGAATTACTTCCTCTTCTTTTTCTTTAGCCAGGAAGTTTATAAACAAGCGGAGGGGGCGCAGGTACTACTTTACATACTGTATACGTTATTTTTTATGCAAGTACGTACGTATGTGGGTGTGTAAACGCCTTTAGACACGGATGACCATTTTTTTTGCCCAATTAATATTATAGGTACTTTACTTCATTACTTTGTTCACACGAAATGTTTTCTTATTCTAGACGCCATTTTTGTCATCAAATGGGTGCGACACGCAAAGGTCACGGATGCCCGTTCTAATTTAGCGCACGCTGAAAACCTCTACGCGTTCCGTGGGCAATGATTTACAAGCGCGTTTTTCGCCGCAACGAAACGACTGCCGCATTATTTCTATCGAGGAATTCAGTGAGAAACAACAACTATTGATGAAAGGGGGTCATTAGAAAATAAACATTCATACGTTGCTTCTGTCGCATTTTATTTCGCTTTTATTCCGTCATAAAAGGATCGCCTATCAAATGGCGGCAAAAGTGTCATTTTAAATAACAATCTTACAACTTAATTTTTAACATACTTCTGTCCACTATTTATACCTCGTTGCGTACAAACTTTTTATTGTTGGAAAAAAATGGAGCAACCCCTACAGTATTAACGCCGCCGTTTTCTTCTTTCCATCGTCCACAGTTATTGCCTCGCCATTTTAATCATCGGTGACGAGAGAGGTCTCCTTCGCATCGATAGTCCCTTTGTTTTCCTCGATGGACTCTTGACAAGGGTCTACTAGAGCCTTTTCAAAAGTTCATCGAGCAGCATTGTGGTCGCAAATGTTGCTTTAAAAGTTTAAAAGGGGTATCTAAAGTAGGCTAGGTGGCGCTAGCTACCACACGATATAAAGGGTACAGTCAATATTCATCCATCCATCCATTGGGCACGAAGCGCGTGATTGGATCTGAGTCCTCGCCGAACACTGACGTCATATTCGTGTCCAATACGTGCTCAGAGTATGTGACCAAGCAATGGCGGACACACGTCGCTGCGGACCTTTCGAAAAGGTTCTAGTGTACTAAAATGCGTACGTCTTATCCCAAGTGATGATCTTTTCCAGTGAGTCAGATTCCGCTGCGAGTCCTTCCATAAAATCAGTGCAAATCTGTTTCCTGCCGTCTTTCTACTTCTTGACTGAGGTTTCTGGGCAGCAGTTTGGAATATACCTATTGCGCATATTTAGCTGTCGAGTAATAATTTTCACTTTTTATGATCAATGTGCCATTGATGTCTGCTTTATCATCAGAACGCTTCATACAGCCAGTCATCGGTTGCGAATAACGTTACCGCATTTTCGCCACGTTTAGATCAGTTAGACGCGGAACGATGCTCCGTAAACAATACAAACTGACCACTAAATGGTAGCTTCGCGCAAAGACGTTATCGTCAGTTCTGTTCACCGCTGGAGTCATGCTGCTGACCGCGGTTATTGGCAAGCCGCGTGCTTCAGAACAAAAGCGAACCCCGATCGGGTCATTCTTCATAAACAGTGCGGCTATTACTCGAGTAAATACGGTATTGCGCATATTTAGTTAGTCGTGCAATAATTGCGAACTTTTTTATCATATGGGGAGTGCATTATGTTTGCTATTATTAGAACGCTTCATCGACAGATTGTTGCCAACAATGATTTAAGCCCATTTTCGCCACGTTTAGTTCAGTCAGACGCAGAAAGATGGCCCTAAACAATAAAACGACTTGCAGTGACACTGTACTTGCCGGGAAAAAAATGCAGATGCGGCGAAACTTTATCAGTTTATCTGAGCTTTACGGGTTCCTGCCTCAAAATATTTATACGAAGGTTTAAGGCGCGACTAGCCTTAGATGATAAGTAACCAGCACGAGCTTTTCAAGAAGGGTTGCTTGATAACAAAACACCGGAAATACTTATATTCTTGAACAACGGACAAGCTTGTTCTACCTCCAAAAATATTGCGTGGTCGGAGGTTGCTTCTTGTCTGTAAATCTGACGAGATTGCGTCCGGTAATATCGAGAGTAATTTTCCTTAATTCTTTTCTCACCCCGATAAAATACAGTGAGCGACATTTTGCAAAAGTTTTGGATCCCTCCACATGAAACATCCCGCGAGGCGCGAAAGTTAGCAACCTACAAACCGATACGAATTTTAGACGTTTTGTTGGGCGTTATCACGGTTGCGAAGAAATACTAAGATCTTATCAAAAGTAAAAATACTTTTGCTTCCTGACAGTGATTTTTGCAGTTACGTATTTTAAGTGAACACTTGGACTGGCTCCGTGAGGAATACGATAAGTTTTTTTTTCCGCAAGTGAATATTAAAATTGTTTTGTGTTCTGCGTATTGTACGGTAATAAAAAAAAAGAAAAACACAGGTGCAAACACACGTACTGAGGCCGTCTCGCAGGCGCAAGCGCTCTGACTCACGCAAAGACAGTAACGCCCTACGACTCTTTAATCCAGTTTAAAAATCAGACAGCCGCTTCCGCCCAGCACTAAGCTTGCATTCAATTTGTACGCTTCTACGGCATCTCTCACCATTGAAGGCGTCCGCACATTACGCGCGTCCGAAATCCCCAAATAGTTCGAATTAGTTCATTAAGAGTGCGCGCCGCGCGAACAATACTCGAGTTAAACACGCAGGCTCTCTCTCGAAGAGACCAAAATCAACGTCAACAAGAAAACAGGCCAACCAAAGAACCGGTGCATTCACCCCTCCTCCCTCGCTTCCGCTTACTACCTTGGTTCCCTTTTCCGCTTTTCTACACCTCTTGCTCCCTCTCCCGGTTCAAAACGGAGCGGGCACGCCTTTCCCCGCCCCACCCTTGGCGAAACGAAGTGGAACGGTCACCCTCCCCTCGATCCCCTCCCTTTTGTTTCAACCTTTCAACACATGGAACGGTCTCCCTCTCCCGGCCCTTCGCCCTCCCTCCCCTCCTCCCCGTCAATGGACGCTCCCGATTCGGGAGGAGAGAGAGAAGGCTTTGAGAGAACATCGGGAGAGGCGAACAGGCGGAAGGAAAGGGAAGAGATGTCGGCGAAAAGAACGAAAAAGGATAGGCATAACCGAAACAAGAAAAAAAAAATCGTAGGAATAACAAAATGAACGAATGGAGAGGGAAAAACAGGGAAATAGAAATCCAGCGGTCTCTCTTTTTCGCTCTTCATTCCTCCGCGGGAAAGATAAGAGAAAGAGAGGGATAAGGCTCGGGGAGAGGAGGCGCAGAATCGGGAGCAGAAGCGGCGGCCGCTTTTTCTCCCGAGCTCGCGCGCATGCGCGGAGCGTCGTACTCTCGACGCAAGGGGATAAATAGGGAAGAGCAAGGGTTCGGCCCTTCGTCTGGCGTGGACCCCGAGTAGTCCCCCCTCGGTTTTTGCGAGCAACGACCGCAACACCGGGAAGGTGGGTTCCTCTTCCGCATGAGGGCGGCTTCACTCTGGCCGTGCGACACACTGCTGCCACCGCCGCCGCAACGTGCTTCCCCGCACGACTCAAGAGCCGCGAAGGAAACCAGGGACGCCGCCTGCTGCTGCTGCTGCTGCTGATCGTTGCACGTTCGGCTGCACCGCATCGCTGCACGGTGAGCGGGCGAAGCTTGCTTTACGTTTTCGACGCGTCGACGGTTTCGGTCCAGCGTGGTCGGGATTCCACTTAGGAGAACGTTTTACGCCCCCCCCCCCCCTAATTTTTGGTTACTTTTGCAGCAGTTTCTGCGGAATCTGAGTTTCGTTCTTTGAGCTAACGCTAACGTGTCCTTGATGCAAGAACTAGTTAGTGGCGATATCGCCGGCCCAGGAAACACCGACTTCTTTTAGTTACACCGGCGTTCGCACTTACTCAGTTTCACCGCTCGGATGTAAGCAACCGAGCGTAAGGCTATACTGTTCGAAATGTTGTAGTTTTGTTTTTCTGTCGGCCGAATAACTGCCGGTGATTCCCGAAAACTCGATTAGAACTCTGTTTGTGACGAACACGTACTGCGTTCGTGACGAAGGAGAGCCGTCGCTTTTAAACGGAGATATCCGGTGAAAACTGATCCGGTACAATACACACGCGCGTAAACTTAGCATGAGTGTAGATTGCAAAGCTCGTGAAAGTCTTAGCTGGGCTCGGTACGTGACGCTAGTGCGGGGTGCCGAGGCTACAGCCCGTGCGCCGCTACGCGGAGAAGCTCCACGAGGAAGGGAAGGCAGCGAGGAGAAGAGGGGGAAGTCCCGCAAGCCGGCTTTCCCCGCTGGCGAGGCGCATTCGGCAGCGGCAGTTCCGATCGTTGGCGTGGACGTGCCTTCGGGTCGTCTCTCGGCGAACGAGGGCCGGCGGAAGAGACCGCAGTGGTCGTTGGCCCCGCTGCCCCTCACCCCGCTCTAGACGCGGCGTTGGCGCTGGCCGCTTCTCGTTCAGCGAGCCAGCTGCGACGTTCATTTTTGATGTTTGGATTGCTCCCGTTAGTGATAGAAATCTTCGAATCGGGTTGTTTTCTGTGGATGGATTATGAAGAGCGTTTGCGTAGAACACGAGGAAACGCCGCGAGCGCGAGCTCATACGCGGCTTGCATTGGCGCCACATCGGCTGCCATCGTGGTGGTAATGCTGAGGTATATTTGGAGGGTTTAAGAGCCAAACCAACGAAGGAAACCTGGCACGCCCCAGCGGATTGGTTTTCATCCTTTAATGTGGGACCGAAATCTCGGTTGCACGATGCCTTTTCCGCCATGAGCTTGCGTCGATTGCGGGCACCTCGGCCGAAATTCGGACCCGCCAACTGGAGATGCATAGCTCGGCGATTTGCCTCGCGGTAATCATGACGGATAGGGTGACCTAGCTACTGTGCGCGCGCACGTATTGCAAAACACATTTCTCACTTCAGATTTTTTTTCTCGGAAGGAACACGTAGAAAATGGATGACCACCAACATGGTGCGATGATGCCAGGTACAAGACATGTACGAGCTCGAAAACACACACGCGATCTTTAGGAAGGTGGACGTCGTTGACCCACCAACTAAATAAGCCATGCTTCGGAGTAACGACAATTCAGCCGTCTTGGATCTTAAAATCACGGTTGCCTGTTATCAGAATCTTTATCTAAAATCAGGGGGACCGGTGGCCTAGTGTATTAATGCACCGAAACTCGGAGCTTGTGGAGCGAAAGCTCGCGCTGATTGATGAACGCAGGGATCCTGGGTTCCATCCTCATCCCTGCCCGTTTCGATCTGGATGAGCATTGTATCGGGGTGCGGTCGCGTACCACTATCATTGAAGCGCAAATCAGCCGACACAGATAGAAAAGAAAAGAGAAGAACTAAAAAAAAAATCGCAGTAGTTCCATACATTTATGGCATAACCCACAAATAAAAAAGATAGCCGCGAGGCAGGACATTAATTTCGTATGCTTTGCTCCAAACAAGGCGCATTCTATGTGCCAAAAAGTAAACTGCAACATGAACCGGGAGAAAATGTGCAACATTTCCCGCAAGACACAACATGCCCCGTGTGACACAGGGGTTGTATATCACATTACCTTTTCATGTTGCAAATGTTGCATTGGTCAAATTAACTGGCTGAAGCGTAAATGATGGAACAAGAGAACATGCAGCATTTGTCAAGGGAACTACGACAGGCCATCTACGAGCTCATTGCCGCATCTGTAAATGCAGAGCAGCGTTCAGCAGCATCACCGTTCTTGCAAGAAGCAAAAGCCTGTATGCACGAGAGATGCTTGAAACCATGGCCATCGAAGAAAACGGACCAACATCCGTCAGCGTGCCTTCCATCAAGCTACACACAAAGAAAAACAATATTTTTGGTGTTTTACGTCCCTCTGAAATGCGGGTCATTTAAAACTAAATTGTATATATAGCTCTTAGATTGAAGAAGAAAAAGAAGCAGATGGTCAAGGTACACGAAGAGGAAGAAGTATTAAACGATCAGTTGGAAGTATAGCTATATTTCTCTCTTTTCCATCTGTGTGCTTTCACGTTTTCCTCTCTTAAGTTCAAGGTGGTCCTATCCTAGTAGCGTATCACTAGTGCGTGGTGTACGTTAGAAACCTCAGGCTAAATTTGAATAAATTTCTCATCAAAAGCCGAGACACCACACGCGTCACACTCCTTTTCTGAAATTCAGTCTGACCACTTCGCTAGATACATCATCACCTAAGTGCGTATCATCTGTACATGCGAATGGCCGTCTTTTGATGGCTGCTGAAGGAAGAATTTGAAGACAGAAATCGATGCGGTGTCTGGGCATCCAGATGTTAGTTGGCTGTATTGTTGTTCGATGTCACTGTGACGCCCTTTTGCTGTTTACAAACATTAACTGCGCTTGCGTCCTAAGCGACTTCCGGTCGCACTATGGTGGCACAAGTCACATCGTCTTCGCAAGCCTGTTGAGCTTGCTTATGTCACCGGTGCTAGAAAGCGTAAATGCTACACGGACAACAAAGTTGGAGATTTAACGAGGGCCTTCGGCTGTAAAATATTGCATCTTGGAGGAGGCAAGTCGGTTGACAGGAATACGCGAAAACGTTTAACAGATCTCGCGCTCCTTCGTTCTTTTGTCGTTCATCTGGAGAATTGGTGGCTAGACGCTTCAGCTACATATAAAGTAGCGGTGTTAAGGCGGGCTTTGTTCATTCTTTTTATAAACCGGAAGTTTTCTGGGACATCAAAAACTTGAGCGCCGCCTGGTGGCGTTTGCAATAAAAAGTGTATATAAGCTTCTATGCGCTACGCATTTGAGGCTGCCATATCTAAGTCCTTAGAGTGCTCGGCTTCGCCACGCCCAAAACAGCTCATGACAATAAAATGTTAAATTTAACAAGAGGTTTACTCAACTATAAACGTCCTGTGCAGAGTGTGAGTTTCTTGACACCATCTAAACTGAAGCAAATAGAGAAATTACTGTTCATCGAAAAACACCGTAACTTTGTACGTCTACCGTTGATGAAAATATACCAGACTTTGTCCGCCATGAGGATACAACAATTTGAACTGATATTTCAGCCACTACATGGCACTTAATTTGTGAAAGGGTCTATTGAGGTTGACTAACTTCCAGCCAACACAAAACGCAATTACTATTTGAAACCTCAGGAAACGCCTTTACCGTCCTTCAAAAACCTCAAATCAGTCCGCGACAGAGTGAAACAGTATTCCATGAGCTTCCGGACACAGCGTCCAAACCTCAGGAAGTCGCATTTTGAAATCGCAACGAAGGTCAATTGCGCATTTCTGCGCTAAGCAACAAAAATGGCGTCACCCAGAAGAAAACCGGGGAAACGACTGCTCTACTCTTCGCGTAGCTTCTTTGGCTGTTCAGACGGTGTATCGAGTATTTGTTTCGGCTAACGAGTACTACGAGTTTACCCCGAGCACGCGCTTTGAAGTAACGATAACGAGCTAAACTCTGGTTTTCAGTGTTCGTCACACGTGAGCGAAATTCCCGTAACTTAATTTCCACTGTGTTCACAGAAAAAAAAAATGTTGGCTTTTCAAAAGCTATCGACAAATAATTATTTGAAAAATGCACCCCGAAGCATTATATTTGACGTAGTAATGCTATCATGAGAGTGCTAAGCCAAACCAGCAAGGGTCATTATATGCGTACGTCGTTCATTGTATGATTTCAGATACGAGCAAAGGACAAGAAAACAAACCGCAACTTAAAACGTTACAAAAACAAAAAAACGAAATGCGTTCTTGCTTTTAATGCTTTCCGCCCTGTATATATATATATATATGTATATATACGGTACGTTATGCGGTTCCTGGTGAAAACAACAACGGCAAGATTTCTTCGTCGTTTAGGTCCTTCGTCAGAAATATACGTGAAGCGTGCACCCTGCTTTGAGGACCTCGATAGTGCACCAACAAGTCAAATATTCCCTGCGTCTTGTGCACACAATTTTATTTCTATTACTATCCGAAAAAAATAAATATATACATATATATATATCTTTCCACGGGCACTTTTTCCCACCGCAAATTCCATAGAGCCGAATCACTTTACAAGTGTAAGTTCTCATCCAGCTTGGACGTTTCAAGACGCCTTCACTGCTGACCACGTTGTCTTTTATCCGAAACCATACGCGACAAAGAAATGCAAAAACGATTGCCGTACAGTAAAAGTAAAAGAAGGAAGAAAGATACAGGGATTTATGGAAGTTTTTTTCTTTCCGTCTGATAATGCAGCACAGGACAGGAGGACACTTGTGGCGACGTCCGCACAACCGAAATATAGAAATATAAGTAGGGTTTGGAGTTTTCGGTTTAAACCGAAAAAAACCGATAAAAGTATGACGAAACCATTTTCGGAAATTCGGTTGCAACCGAAAAAGGTCAGTTTGTAGGTTCGGCGTTTTCGGTTTAAACCGATAAAAGTACGTCTACTTCGTTTTCTAAAATTCGGTTTTAACCGAAAAAAAACAACCAGTTTTTTAGGGCCGCGTTGAGGTGGGTGGTGGAGGGAAGAGAGAGGGCTTTGCAAGGTTCGACATTGTGTGACGTCTTCGTGATTGCCCTCTTCCAAGGTTCAACATGCAACAAAAGAGGTCTTGGATTGGCCTTCGCGGGACATCTGTGTCCTTTCTGTGATCGGGCTTAGTGTGTTAAGTTCCCGGTCCTAAAAGCGAAGTTCGGATTTGGGCTAGTATGAGGTTTTTCGCTTCATGTACTTCAGAGGACATCGAGGAAAGTCGTTAATACCTTTCTTAACACCCCTCTGCAACTTCCCTGTGGTTAAAAACATAAATGCAATGGATTTTTTTTGCCATTCAGCTGGTTATTGTACAGTCATCGCATCAGACGGTCACGTCGTCAGAATGGGAAGGAAAAAGAAGCGCGCCGAAGATTATGCCAGCGAATTCCGCAATCTTGAGGTGTGTCCTGACGGAAGTTGTAGCGAAGACCACGTATGTTCATGTGACCACGTATGTATATATTCTTTGTGTGATCAGAAATATCACAGCTACACGGATCATCTGATCCGGTGTCCGATGTTTTTTCTTTCATATTCACCAAAATAAACCGGTAAACTTTTTTGGGGAATAAATATACACCTAAAAAAAAAGGAAAAATGAATTTTTAAATAAAGACCAAAAAGAGTAAGCCGAATTTTGAAAAAATAAAAACCGAAAACGCGGAACCCTAAATATAAGCCATCAACATTTTGCCGTTTTTTTATTTTGTTTTCACGGCAGGAGTTTTTTTTTCCAGTGTTCATTCGAAAGGATGTTTCGAAACCTCCCGCTTTATACACGCACGCCTATTGGCTGTAGCCATCGACAGCTCAAGAACCGCAGGGCGTGGTTTCTAATATACGAGCTTCGTCATTGGCCCGTCGGCGTTCTTATCAGCCACTGCCGCATTCTCATTGGCTGAGGAGCACTATTAAAATGCTTGGACCTCGTCACACCCTTCGTTTCACAAGTTGTCGACGACCGTAGGTTATAGCGATGCTAAGGTGTGTACCAGCTCACCGAGAATCGCTTATACCGTTCTTGCGGTACGTGACTTCTTCGCTCCAGTAACTCAGCTCATCACGCGCTGTGAAGAGACGTCAGCGGACAACACTATACTTCGTTTCAGCTTAAATCCAGACGTATCCGACGCTACGAGCTGATGGGACCAATCAGAAACCGTCAAAAACGGCCCATCATTGTGTTCTTCGCGTTTATGTACGCCTTCTATCATCACTAAACCAATCATGATCAGAAAAGGCTCAGTGACTTGCACTTTTGAGGTTGTTTGATTGGTTCCATCATCTCGTAACGTCTGCTCCGTCTGGAGTTGTGACATTAAGCCATGCAAGCATGAACTCAGACTGCGTTTCTTGATCTAAACGCATGTTTCGGCATCGTCATTCGATGAGCTGCCTCCGTAAGTTGCAGCGATTGGCTGGCTCTCCGAGTGTTGTGCGGGAAAGTAGACGCATGGGCTTTACTTTAAAGTGTATAGACCATTCCATTTAGCGCTCTCAGGGTGGCGCCATTTTGTTCGACCGCAGCGACCTCTCCACACATCCGGGAAGTTCAGCAGGTTCGGCTGAGTAAAACGAGAGAGAGGGCACGCGCCCGACTGTGCTAGCAGACGACAAACCGGGAGGTTGCCGTTCTCCATCTTTAAGCTGTACCGAACATCGCACTCTCGCATCCGCGTTCTTAGAATATTTATGGCTACTCCGAAATCAGCCCATAGCGCTCTTTTGTTTTATTTCAGTAAACGATCAACTAGCGTATCTTCCATTACTTCAATATCAGTGGAGTCAGCCGGCAACTCAACCACTGCGTCTATTGCGCCAGGAGAGCAGGTTTTTATTTATTATTCCAGGCTGCCACTTTTGTCGCTAAAAAGCCTTCCCCAGTACAAACTTCGTGTAGTAAAATAGCTACAACAACCGTATTTACTTTTCGCCGGAGAGACCGGCTACTCTGACATAGTTTTTCGTTTTTTCAATATATTTGCACGCAGGTAACAGCACGCCCTTCCTAGTGGACATGGTCTATAGACTAGCAACAGAACGAGACTTCAATTACGAATAAAGCCCCGCGATATTTGAGTCACAATCGCTCGAAGGAAAGGGAGAAAACCCAGTGCCGGTCGGTGCTTACGTAACATTGCTTTCTTCTAAAAATAGGCCATACAAGTAAAGCCGATTACGCATAAAACGCACCACTTAATAAACTATGTCAAATAAATTACCTCAACAACCTCCCCCCCCCTCAAATGTTTTTTTCTTCTTGGTAATCAATTTTATTAAGTTAAAGTAGCGGAGGACCTCATATCACATGGCTATCCTTCTTAATTTCTCTGGACAACTACAATGACGTCTTTTCCTTTTGACTGTTACTGTAGCAAACAAAATAACTCGAGTATCAAAGCTACGGAGCAATGTTATTGGCCCCAAAAAACCTGACCTTCTCATGGGCGCTAAACGCGACTTTCACCGAAGAAACGAGTAGACTTATTCCATAACACGAAGCGGCGTAATGCCACGTCATGCATCGCGTGAATCAGCGGGAAGGGAAATCCATACGCGCTCCGCTTCTGGCCCACAAGTTCCCAGAATTCAACGCGCGCAGTGACGGATTTAGAGAAGTATTATATTCCCGCAGAAATGACTTTTGAGTTCAGGCATCTTCTTATTGCTGGAATCCTTTCGCAAAGATCGCGATAATTGAAAAAAAAAAAGAAGAAAAAAGAATAGTTTTACGGATTTGTATGCTGCTGTGCATGGATGTGGTCAGAACTATACCCTTCATTATCTTGTTTACACTGCCTCTGGTCGTAACTGTAAACTATAATCTTTCACTCAAGAAGTTAAATTTTTTTAATATAGTGCGACAGATTATTTTTGTCGCCGAGGCAGAGTTTTTGTTAGTTTCGTCATCGCCAGTTTCACTAGCTCGGTTGCTGCGGCAATCATCCGAATTTCGTTTAGTGATAATAATCCCCGGAGAGGGGGAACAAGGGGTACAAAGCACAAACACAAATCTCCAAACACAGCTATAGGTGACTGGTGCGCGACCGCAAAAATCCGCCATGGTCCTCGCATATCGAATCCAGAGATCTCTCCATATCCAGCGGAGCGCTCTGCCAACCGAGCTAACCATGAGTTGGACGTCAGTAGAGCAAACGGGATTCTTTTCATCGTTATTCTTGTCCAGCTCGCGTTCGTGCGCTCAGAGTTCGGCGACGACTGGGATCCAAACCCACGCTTCTTCGTACCCCGAAAAATGGCGGCCGCCAGTGTTGCTTGACGGGGGATCGAAAGGGTCCGTTTGTTGAGCGTCGAAGGAGTATATTCTCGACCTATACGATATACAATAGGGAGTTTTAGGGAACCGTTCGTGCACATCAGATACGGTATACGATGGGCCCTCCGGTACGAACTGCGCATGCGCGAGTCTTCTGCGGTAGCGCATGCGCAGTTAGTACAGGAGCGCCCATGTTATCGTATCGGGTGGGCAAAAACGGTTCCCTCAAACTCCCTAACGTCTGCGCCGCTGCAGGACGCTCCAGACGAACGATTGACGTCGGCGATGAACGAGGTATAATACATCTGGTGCCGAGCTTTCGATATGTCTTCGGTGGCATCCTAAAGTCGCGCTCAGAGTGCTTCGTACAAAACAGAGTCTGCGGACACTGTTATTTCTTCCTTGGATGACCGTTCAGACAACTGTTTGGTGACATGTTCATGTCGAACATGATTGAGGTGTGTCCGCAGACAATTCGGCCATCATGTGTGCAGCGAACAGAGTGTCCTTTGCGTGATGTAGGAGCAGTGTGGCTGTTGCTTAAGTGGCACACAAAATATGGTTTATGCGGGACCGTGTGTGGTATAATGATAGCCCCAGACTGGCTTACCGCGCTCTCTGGGCTGATTATGATCGTACAGAGTAGGCCACACGCCGACCCAGTTTTGCCTGTGGTTGGTGTCTCTTTTCCTCTTATATGTAAGGCGCTGCACTAGTGAGATTTAGATACGGTGTTGCATTTTTAATACGATTGCTGGGTAGTGTTTTTTTTTATGATCGCTTCGGTCGAGATAATGAAATTATTTTTTTTTTTACCGCAACATCTATATCTGGCTGCTGATTGTGCCTTTCACGCGCGTGTGACGGACGTTCTGGAAATTGTACGTGCCGTGGTTTCGATTGAACAAGTTTTTCGTCAATTGGCGCGTAAAATGGCAGATTTATTACGATTAAAATATGGGCGGAATATCAACAAGCAGAATAAACATCGACCACGCATTGTTTTGTTTTAAAACCAAAAAAAGAAGAAAAAAGTTTTTGTTTGCATTCTCGTTGATGTGACGCCGCACAATCTGAGCTTGTAGCGATCCTAAGTGCTCGGCAGACAAAACACACACACACAGACAAAACACAGTCACGAACGCTGTATTTGATTAGAAAGAAAACAAGAAAACGACAAATAACAGTTTTTAGTTCACACCGCAACCTTAAAAACCGACACCACCCGTGCGGTAAGGTTCATCACCCACACGCACACAAGCGCATATTCACACAGATACACGCAAGCGCATATTCACACAGATACACGCAAGCACATATATGTCCACGCTCATACACAGATTCGCGCACATTCACGCATGAAAAACGCTCGCGGGAACTGCATGGTCGGGCTTCTCAGAGAAGAGCTCGCATTTCGATTAAGGTTCTTTTTGTTGTTGTTGTTAGGAATCTTGAGCGTTGCTCCGTTTCCCCCGTAAGCGGACAGTGCGGCGGAAGCTACGCGCTCGGTGAACCCATCAACCACTTCCCTTTCCTTACCCGACCCCGCCCTTCGTGCTGGATATGGCCGGGAGAACGTGGTCACGTGGCGAAACATCGGCGTACACGATCGGTTCAACGAGCACACGCATCTTCCACCACACCTCAAAGCAACACACCGAACCTCGTGCGGGGCGACAGCACGCAACCTGTTACCGCGCGGGACGACGGCGCTCCTCGAGAATAGACGAACACCACCTGCGACGCTTCGCACACGCGCTGCAGCCCGGCGCGGCTGTCGGCGAGGATTGCTCGCACGTGGGTCCCGACGGTTGGGCTGCGGGGGAGCAACGAGGGACCGAAGGGATATTCGGGAGCCCCCTCCCTTTTCCTCCGTCCTGCAGTTGGGCAAGGGATCGATCCGGGGCCAGCGCCAGCAGCGCCTCACGTCTCTCAAATAGAACTCGGCGGCGCGCTGCGAATTGGGAACCCCCGGTTTCGACAGCTTCGAGGCGCTCATTCGGAGCAATCATTCATTTCGACCCGCGGGTCCTTCGTCCAGCGCTGCTAGGTCTCTACGCGATTTCTTGTCGCGCCTCTCCTCGTTTCATTCTTTATTTGATTTTTTGTTTAGACAGCGACTTTTGTCGGTCGTCCGGTCATCAGGCTGGGTTCGTTACTATGCGTTGGTTATTGCGGTAGTTTCTCCCGAGCCGCGTTCACACATGCTAACATACATCGTATACATATACAAAAGACAGTTTCCAGGCCCCGTCTGGCGCGTGCTTCTGCCTTGTTCTGACGACCCTCTCACATTGCTCATACAAAAGCTGTCTGCAGACATTATGTTGGGTGCTCGTAAGAAGCAAACATGCCTTCGAACATGTCTGGACCATGTCCGCGTATAAGTCTGTCGTGACGTCTGCGCCGAACAACCGCGTTTTTTTGTACGATGTGTATACGAGCGGAGTGACTATATGAGGGGGGGGGGGGGGGTGTTAGGTGTGTTATTATTACCGTCGAAAAAAAAATTAAGTTATTTTCGAACGTGACGTACTCCATCATCCGAAAATGTCCGTAACGAATACATTGTCGCCGACAGTTTTAAGTTACGTAGGGTGGGGCGAGTTCCCGGGGAATTCGCTATCGCTCTACGGGCAGTGCGATTGCGTCACTAGTGAATCAGAACGCCGAAGAGCGAATCACCGAGCGAGAAGCGTAAACTTAATCATCTACGCCCATGCGTTCCTTTAGCTGTATGTGATTATGGAGACAACTGTTTATTCGCGCAGAGGAAGGGGTCAACCTGCAGAAGGTCTGATTTGCTATTTTGCGAAGACGTATGCAGGCGCAGTGTTAGCGGTGGAACACGCGCCTCGCTTTCTAAAGCGCGGTACGCGCGTGCGAGTGCCCGCGAAAATAAATGATTCTGAACATATGTATATGCTCTCCTGCCAGTGTTTTCGCTAGCATCGGACACACAACGTCCTCTGCTTCGCGCTTTAGTGCCGATAAAACGCCGTTATTGATGTTTTTTCGTTTCTTCTTTTCTCAGTTGCGTGGGTTCCATATCTGGTATGCGGCACGAAAAAAACAAAAACATAATACGACTTTTCCACCTAGAATATGAGGGAAAATGTAGGTTTGGCAAAACAAGAATGTGTGACAATCACGCATTTTTCGTGAACACCTTCCAGCGCTGTGGAGAGATCAAAACGATGTTTTAACGCATACCAGAACGGGCGACACTCAAGATATCTGCGCCATTGTAGAAAAGATGCATACAAGACCTTGGAAACTGTTTAATCAATCAATCAATGTTTATTTGATGAGTTGAAGAGATTGGTCCCATATCCTGGGACCGGCTACTTCAAATCGAGTAATGTACTGCATGAATGATATAGATCTCCAAGTATAAAATCACGGATGAGTTATAAAAGCGCAAACAGACAGGGACGATACGAAATAACACAAACAGGGACAGGCGCTACTCTCAACTGATTTATTGCAAGACCCTTCAGCGCTTATATGTACAACTCAACTGCCCTTTCCATATCAAACAACACCATGAATGACGCTCTCAGTTAACATACACGTAAAAAAATTCACATGGTGAGAAAAGCGATCACGCAATTAATACATATGTACATACATATGTACAAAAGAATACTGTAACATAGTAATAAAATTACAATTAAAAATACTATTACCTTTTAAGAGCCTGTAGTGCGTATTTTGACCTTCGAATAATACCTAATATCTGGCGACGATATTTGTGTCAGTAAGAAAATCACTTATTAAAGTTGATGCCCTCCAGGGACCTAAAACTTTGGCCAAAGAAAAAGAGCGATGGTGCAGTATGCTTAGTCCCACTTGTAATCAAGTTCGCCACTCGTCGTATCTTGGACAATCTATTAGGATGTGCTCAGCGTCTTCCACGGGAGAGCAGCACATGCAGCTCAGTGTTTACACCTGTTAAATTCGGCAAAGAAAGCTGCCGGTGTCCGCGACATCTAGTCGTATGCGCTGAAGTAATGTCTCAATAGGTCTACTCAAGTAAGTATGTACTGGACACCGAAGGTCTGAATCAATTAGAGGTTTTATCTGAAATCACAAGAAACGCTTTTCAGTCCTCCACAAATATTTCAACAGTTCGCGATAGAGCAAAGCAATATAATGCTGAGGAAGTCGCACTTTTGAATCATGACGATCGGCAGTTGCGTCTGCTCTGCATAAGCACCAAAATGGCGGCGCCCACAGAAATATCGTGGAACAGAGTGCGGATACCAACGTTATTAGAACTCCTCAGTTGGGAAACTGCCATAGAGCCTGCTCTGAAAAGGTGGCGCCGATCCTTATCCCAGTACCGAGCTAATAGCGATCGCAACGCTGCCATTTCTCCCGCAGCGGCCACTCCGTGAACTGTACGGCTGCACTTAGTGGTTCCGTCGAGTCACGGAAGGGCCGGTGGCGCCATCTCGCAGGGCCATCTTGCAGTAGCCATATAAAGGAACATTCATGTTTCAAATCGTCGCTAAAGGGTGGTGCTGTTATCGTATTTAGCTTGGTCTCGGCGGACGCTAGCGGCCCAGGTTTCAAGGGCGAAAGTCCCAACTGAGTGGTTTAGTAACGTTGGTCGATACTCTAAGCGTAGCTCATTTAGTGGCTCTAGCCTTGCCCGTGGTTTCTAATGATTGCCAGAATTCTAGAAAAAAACATTACTGCTGGCCGTAGCTCCATTTTGTAGTCGACTTTACGACTGGAACAATTAATTGCGGCGCAACTGACCATTTTAAACCTCGAATGAGCGGACAAATTACAGTGCGAACACGGCCCCAGAGCACACAAAACAAAGCATAACAGCGACGAATCCAACGTGGATTCTGGCGGGTTCCGGTGAGATTTATGAACCGGTAGCGGCGTTGCATCATGGTCTCGTGCAAGAACCCTATATTGTCTATCCAAAAGTTTTCTTCTTTTAATGTTTTATAACTCGATCATGGCGCTTGTCTCGTGAGTTTGTCTCGATGGCATGCAATGTTTGCGTGAACGTGGTGACATGGCGATACTGCGCGTGCCGCACATGCCGCTCGCTGGTCGCGTTTTCGTCATTCGGAACTCGAGTCGGGCGATCGAACGCCTCGTCCGGTTTCTCCCGCTCCCTTGCCGTGGCCGCCGGCACCAGCGTCGCCGTCGCCTGATCATAGCGAACATGACCGAGACCAAGAAGGAGATGACTTCGCCGCAGAACAGCAGCGAACGGAGTCCCAAGCCCGTTGCTCTGGGAAGTATGGGGGCTGACACCCTCGAAGAGAAGCGTCGTGCGAGAGTCAAGACGCTGGTGAGTCCCAAGAGCTCCTGTGAACGTAATCAGGGCAACTGATTTGTGGAACTACCTCGGAGAGGGGTACCCATCTCCCACCCCTCTCCCCCTCTCCCTTTGAAGCCCGTCCCCCCGTAAAGCCCCTCTATGTAGTATAGGTGCACATTCACTGGCTGCCATAGATGAGTTCGCTGCGTACATTATATTAACTCTATGGCTCTGGCATCATAAGCACTCCTGCCTCCTGTTTCCCCGTGCAGAGTCTTTTATTTCTATTTCTTGCTCTTTGCATTCGCGCGTCCAAAGTAGCGCCGCCTGTATCGCTTTTAGATAGCAGGTGGCATTCTTCTAATGATGTCGTCACTTTACTGTATAGCGGGGCTTTAGCCACCGGTCGCTCAGAGCGCCGTGTAAAGTCTGTGTTTCAAAACTCCCTTCTTCGGAGATGGTGAAGCGCCATCTAGACGCTGGGCTTCAAAACCTGTGTAACTGTAGTTAACATACCAGCCGTCCCCCCAAAATCAGTGGCGCGTCGGACGGGAGACGGACCTTGGGGAAAAGGGAGGGGGATACTCCTCGTGAAGACGGGGCGTCTATGGTCAGTTCCCTGACAGATTTGGTGCACTAACTTTGACTCTTCTCCACATTGCTTGAGACGTCGTCGTGCACTTTAAAGGGGTCATGAAACGATATCGGGTTGGAATGTTCTTGACTTTGCAGGGGCGTACTGGTCCAAATCTGGCCCAAATATACTCGCATGTACCGCCACTGATCCAGACGCTTCTTTGTCGCGGTGAAACTGCGAGGATAAAAGGGGACTATACTTCTTTCAGTCTTGCCTTCGCAACGCTTGATGACGTAATTGTGAGATCGAAACCACGCGCCTGTCCAAAAATCGAGCGCGGCTCATGGATTGGACACGAGGACTGCGTGAGCACTCGACTTCGGCTCATAATAATGAATGCCTCGGCGGACACTGAGTGGCTCATGTCAAACCGCTGCGGTGATGAGAATAGCTCAACTTTAACAATGCCTGGGGCTCAGCACCCGTTTTATTCATTGCCAACCCCTCCGCGTGGCTGTGATTAACATTGGCAGCATAGGATAGGCACCAGGCCACGTGGCCGCTTATTCTTGCTCCGAGTTGAGAGGTTGAACGATGCTCGTATTTGTCGAATTTTTCTCAAAACTGCAATTGACTAGGAAAAAAAAAAGAAACTAAGGCCAGTTTATTTGGTTATTAACGTCAGGAAGGGATTCTGGGTACCCTTTAGCGAAAGTAGAAGAAATCGTTTCATGGCCCCGTTAAACACCGAACTCCAGGGAGCGGAAATGCGACGAAACACCGACTAACTTTGCCCGGTCCTTTTTCGCGTGGCGCAACAGCCACTGTTCTGATTCCGCGTGCAGAGCGACCACCGCCAAGCAAATTTTGTCGCCATTTCTTTTTTAAATGTTTATTTACGGGGTTAGGCGATTCCAAACCCGTGTAATACAAAGCTGGCGACAGAAGTTTGTAAAGCTCATCAATAAAATTATGAAAAAAGAAAAAAAAAAGAAAGAAAGCGGCTGTTATGATTGCAAGAGTCTAATCGGCACACTTCGTAAACTTCGGCCCCCAACTTTGTGTTTGACGAAGTCTGTGGCTCCAGGCTTTAGAAATCTGTTGCGTCTACTTTCCCTCGAAGCACGCGGGATAGTTCATTGCTGCAATCTACACAAGGGACTCAATGGATGATTCGTTTAAAAATATGCTAGATCCCCTCCCCCAACCAGAAAGAAAAAAAGAAAAAAATTAGCCTGCGTTGTGTTGTGACTCCTAACATAACTGTTCACGTGCTCAGTGTCAACACGCAGACTGATTTTTTTTACCTCCTCATTAACCGAAGGACCTCCGTAGATTGCAACCATTGGCTTTCCCAAGCGCTTACGAAGTAGGGTGCTGCTGGGCGTGGATAGGGTGCTGCAATGAGGGGCAGCGCCCGCATACTCTCTTCAAACAACTTTAGCAGAGTATTTTTTTTTATTTGGGTTTTATTTGGGTCTTATGCTTTCTACCTGGAGCTTTTTTATGCTTTACGTGGAATATCGACGAAAACAAAGCAACGCACTTGTAGCTTTTCTAAATGCGGAGGCGGTCACCCGGGATCG
The DNA here is from genome assembly GCA_037355805.1 of Ixodes ricinus. Classification (NCBI taxonomy): domain Eukaryota; kingdom Metazoa; phylum Arthropoda; class Arachnida; order Ixodida; family Ixodidae; genus Ixodes; species Ixodes ricinus. The sequence goes on along the minus strand of JAZHYW010025523.1, from coordinate 129,199 downwards.
AGTGTCATGAGATTCCGGTCTCGTGGCTGCTTCATTGCATTTGTATTGTTGGTTCCTGCGCGGTGGTGGATCGTGTTTTACGAAAATATGAAAGTAAAAACTTGCCTCGGTCAACAATTACGAACGAAAATCAATTTGTTTTTATGGCTCATTTGTGGTGTCACGCCACTCTCAAGTCGCAGTGCAAAGAACGTTCTTGAGGGCCGTTCGGGCATTTGAATGGACAAACTGACATTCTAAAAGACAGTGGGGTCAAAACAATTTTATTTTCTCCTTTTTTTCTTTCCCTTACATTAAACGTCCCGACGGAGTCTTTAAACGTCCCCAATTTGAGTGGGAGTATTGCCCGATTACCTATAGAGCCAGAAGAGAGCGAGAAAAGCTTGAATATCTTCGTAGTTGGATTATGAAGGTCATAGACATATACTTATGTTTGATGCATATACCACGAATAAATAAAGAAAAATGAGCGTTCAGTGTAATATATCTTTTAGTGTACATAGTTTTAGATTCGCACTTTTTTACGATGTCACTTAGGTCGGTTTTAAACCTTCTTACAGCGGGGCACGCAACTTTCAAAAGGGGTCTGCCCCGCTTTTCGCTACCGAAATCGAAGATTTACCATTGCATATTAACGCGTAACAGTGGCTGGCCTACTGGCGCCATCTATCAGGACAGTCCTGGAACACTACGACATCCGTAGAACTCAATTCTGGTCGCAGTGTTCGCCAGATCTAACATATTCGCACTATCCATGAAACATGATGGCTCATAACGTTGTAAGAAACATTTAAAACCCGTAGTAAAAGAAAAAAAGAATGCGTAAGAAATAAAAACGTCTCGGGGCTGCCCGATCGATTGGTGGCGTCAGTGTGTGTGTGTGTGTGTGTGTGTGCGTGAGTGTGTGTGTGTGTGTGTGTGTGTGCGTGTGTGCGCGTGTGTGCGTGTGTGTGTGTGTGCGTGTGTGTGTGTGTGTGTGTGTGTGTGTGTGTGTGTGTGTGTGTGTTTTTAAATCGGTGATGCAATTGCAACACACTCGGTTTCACTCAAATGCAAATGTGGGAACCCACCCTTCGCAGAGATTATTATTGCGAATAACGCTATTTAGGACAATTTGGGTGGAGAGAGAGAGAGAGAGAGAGAGAGAGTGGAAGATCACGATCAATTAATCGAAAACATCCCCATTTTAGGCGACCTTCCCCGCGTGCTCACCTAACGCACAGCTCTTGTTCACGTTACATGAAAAAAAAAGTTATCAATTACACTTACTTATGCTCTTGATTAAAAAAGTATTCAATTATATTACTAGATAACTCGAGAAGAAAACTAAGTGGGCATTACATGAAAATGTAACCTTTACTTTTCAGATTGCTTCAGATTTTCGAAACGACCGATTTTTTGGCCGTTTTCGAAAACGGGTCATCCGCACTGGAATTCATTGTTAGGTTAGAAGAACCGCACTACAAAACTATTAATCTTCTAAATCCACCGATTTTGGTAGATCATCCTCTTTTCCGAAACTTAATTCCAAAATAAAAAAAATTAAAAAACAAAGAAAGAACGCTGGTTACAAGTAATTTTAGTACTTTCAAATGCACTCTAGTGAGCACTTCCTAATAAATGAGTACAAATAATTACAGAATTACTCTAAAAAGTAATTGATTACGAGTAATTGGATTTTTTTTTGCAACGAGTACCGTGCAAGCCTGCCACGAAAGGCTTTTTATCTTAAAATCCCAATATTTTGCCCGTCCGTCCGTACGTACATTTGCCCGCGAAATGTAGCGGGGAAATTGACGTCAGCTGACATTACGTCATGTGACCTAAACACCGATTCAGTTTTCGCGATGAATGTAGCGTGAACATTCACGTCAAGTGACCTAAACGCCGATAGAGCTTTCCCACTAAATTTAGGGAAAGGGGAGGGGGTTAACGTCACGTGACTTGGCGTCACGTAACCTATGCACCAATTCAGTTTCCCGCCATATTGAGTGGGAAAATTAACGTCGCGTGACCTGATCGTAGCAGCACTCGACGTCACACGATCTATAGACCTTTTCCTTTAAGGGCGCCGCCATCTTGAGAATTGCGGTGTTGACGACGTCGTCTAGCGGCTTAAAACTTGAAATACTGGTCTATACACCAATAATATTTTCCTGCTAAATTTAGAGGGGAAATTGATAAAAATATAGGTGCTTTTTTGAACTCCCGCAACGACCGCTTAATCTTTCGTAAACAAATTGAAACGATCGCTCCTTAAGTACTCTGGCAGTGATAAGACACGCTTATTATGGCAGAAAAACAGGGGGGGGGAAGGGAGAAGGAGAGCGCGTCGATGGCCACGAGGCATGGACAAGCTCCCACCGCATTTTATGTAATAAACGTCCTTAAAAAAACAATGCTGCCAATTTTTTTAATGTATTTTTTTTTAACGATGCGTTCTGGTTTTTGGCGCCAACAGGTGCAGAAACTCCGTCAAGAAGGGCGTGTCAACGACCAGTCAGCGAAAAAGAGAAAGTCTCTTGCAAAAGGCGCCTGCTTTGTCCTCGTCTTGGTCCTGGGGGCCACCATGTTGTTTTGGTTGCTCGCGAAGATTGCCAGGTCTACCATTGTCCTGACCAATCGGGGCACGCACTCGTGTCGAACAGAGGGTTGCTCCCTACATGCTGCGCTCTTCGGAAAACTCGACTCAAGCCTGGATCCGTGCGCCGACTTCGGCGCCTACATATGTTCCAGTTGGGAGCCCTATCAGAGTCTCTCGTCCAGCGCAGAAGTCGACCTCGCCATCGCCAGGCTGAGAAGTATGAACTATTTTCTTGGAAACATTTCAGGCACCGGGCTGAAGGCCCTGAAAACAGCTGTAGAAATGTACAACGTCTGCTTGGACGATCAATCGAGCATTACGAACAAGAAATATCTGCTCAATTTTACGACCGAGAGAGGACTTCCTTTTAACTTATCGTCAGGGAAAAACGTGCACCCTCTGGAAGTTCTCGTAGACCTCGCCGTCAACTGGCAGATATACCTCTGGTTTAAGCTGACCATCTTGAATGAGACGAACACCGGAAATAGGCGAATCTTCATCGAGCCTCGCGCGTCCCTGGGCATCGATTTCAGTAACCTGCACCTACAACACCGGCGCGCATCTTGGAAGCGATACCTAAACTTGTTGGCACCCGGCGTCCATCCAACGGACCTCGATTACCGTATGGACGATGGCGTGTTCCGCGTTCTCGACAAGACGAGGCGCGAGCAATCTGAGCCCCTGCTGTTTCCTTTGGGAAAGATCGCTAGCTTCACGCCCGTCTGGAACGCGAGTGTGTGGACGGACGCGCTCAACAAACATGTGAGAACAAAACAAAGAAGTTTCACGCCAGGCGACGAAGTGATAGTTTCAGATAGCTCAGTTTTGTCGATGGTTAAAAACCTTACGGAGTCGAACAACCAAAGCAGTATTTTGAACCACTTTACTCGGTTGACTTTTCTCACGGAATTGATGATTACTTCGAGAGATATTTCGCAATATGTCTTTTCTCGAGAGTCCAAGACCGTCGTTGACTCGCTGTCTCACGATCTATGCTCTCAGTCGATGGCGCGAGCCTTCAAGCTTCCCATTTTCCTTGGGATAATAGGCGACGAGTCCCAGCAGCGTATCATCAACGGAATTCTGGACAACATCGGCGTTGCGGCAACGGAGGCGCTGAACACGGCTACTTGGATCGACGCCGACAGTCGGAGACTGGCCAAACTCAAGCTTCGACACATGAAGAGATTTCTGTGGCCAGACTCGAGTTTCCGAACTCCGCGGATGTTGACAGAATCTACAGCGCCGTCTCCGGCAAGAAGCAACCCTTTGTTTACTATCTCCTCAAGACCAGGGAAGTCATCGGAAACGAGTCGTATACCATTCAGAACTGGCGTCTTCCTGGGATCCCGGTTCCGGTAGGCATGGCCTACCAGCATATTTTCAACAGCATCTCCGTAGGCGTGGAGGTGTTGGAGCCTCCCTCGTACTACCACGACGGCAGCCTTGCCATCAACTACGGCGGCCTGGGCCACTCTTTCGCGCTGCGGTTGGTGGAGGCGTTCAGTGGCAAGGGCGTTCAGTTCAGCCCCAAGGAGTATTTACCAGCTGGTGGACTCCTCAATACAAAGATCGCTACGAGAGGCGCGAGAAGTGCGGCAAGTGGAACAGCGTTTTTCCTGAGGTGCCCGCCATGGAAGTCGCTTTCCGGGCTTTCAAGGAGAGTGCCAAAGAGGACGACGAGGGTCTAGATTTGTCCGAAAAGTATACGGGGGATCAGGTATTTTTCATGAGCCTGTGCCGTGCCTACTGCGAGAGGCAAGGAGACTTGATTGTTTCACCTCGTTGCAACAAGGCCGTGAGCAATAGTAGAGAATTCGCGAAGGCCTTTAAGTGCGCCAAAGGTACCATTATGAACCCGGCGTCGAAATGCTCCTTTTTTGGGGAGGGTGGTGCTCTTCCGAGTGACCCCGAATTATAGAGAAACTCTAGAATACGCGGAAGGTGTGCCATGTTTTTATTACTTTACTACAGGGTCGTTCTCACAAAACACAACTCTTTCCGTTTTTTTTTCTTTGAGAATATCATTGCGTTTTTATGAGCGCACAGATAGTTCCCGAGAACTCGGTCTCGAGAAAAGTTGGAGGAAGTCGTGTTCTGTGAAGACATTTGTTTATCGTACGTTCTTTTCTACTTATGTGTATAGTATCGCTCCAAATCATTGTTCCTATCTATAAAAAATATATTGAACAACACCATGATTCGTGTCATTCTTTTAAAGGCGATAATAGATTCACCAAGTAAGTTAGGCCTCCGAGTGAGAACACTTATTTCAGCCATCTTGCTGCCTATAATCATTGTTGCCAGTTATCCGAAGTTTTATCCGAAGTCGCCGGAAGCTCATTTCCGTCCTACAGAAATGTCAAGGCACGTTCACACACTTGCGATTTCTTAAGACCGAGTGTCTTGAAACCTTTAAAATTTCTTACGACGAGAGGACAGACTGGCGCCACCTATGGGGTGGCAGTGGAACACTTGGCGGTTCCGTATATTTCCTATTTCTTTCGCGCATAATTCTTTCTTTCTTGTCTCGAAGAATTCTTGCCAATGTTATAGATGACCATTTCTCAAAAGTAGTACGTGCAGTTGACTTCGTAAATACCGCAAAACCTGCGCTCTAGTGAAATGCAGTTCCAGGGTCACCGCATAGGTGGCGCCAGCGTTCCAGTGTGTTCTTTCGTCTTAAGAGATTTTAAGGCAATCGGTCCTAAGAAGTCACAAGTGCGTGAACGGGCCTTTAAAGTCACCAACAGAGGATTACCCTATTCGCACGGCAGCGTAAACGTACCTTTAGCTAAGGTCTCTTTAGTAAAGGTAAAAGGATATCGTTATCACATGGCCCATAAAGGTCGCTTTAACTGAGGGAGGGCCTATGTTAAAGCTAGCTCGTCAACCTAGCTTTACAGCTACATCTTGTCAACCTGTCCTTACAACTTTGGTCCCATAAACCCGAAATAAAAATAGATAGAATTTGTTTTTCTGTTTAAAGCGTTACAATTTATAGCTAATTGAATATTACTAAGTAGTAAATATTGGATTAATTCGGAACACAAACGCGATGGAATACGCTTGAGAAATACGCAAACTCACACAAGCAAAATCAGTCATCACGCGCTCCGTTGATCGTGTCTATAACAAAATTACGCCCAATTAAAGTACAACACGACGGCGTACGCAAATAATACCATCGAGCTTGGAAGTCTATATCTTATCACACTTCCAAGCATTGGCATGTGCTTCTCGAAGTGCATGTGTTTCAGCGTCTTGACGAGAATCCACCCCATTTTAGAGTTACCTGGTACAATGCCTGCCGCCAGTATTTTTTTTGTATAACAAAGCAAAACAACATAAATTACAACGTTCTAGTAATGTTTGGAGGTCGTCTAGGCGGTGGTGCATAGGAACCATATCATTAAAACAGCGCAAACGAGTCATTGAGATGGGCGAGGACAAGAATGCAGCGTCTGCTGCATCGCCGATGGCCGAGGGTAGAGCACGTTAGCGACGTATTTACTGTTTCAAAACGCAGGGTGAGATGTCCACACACAATCGTGGCATCAAATATTGCAGGATGGGGCATGTTTAAGGGTTGGAGCTAACTTTATAACGATCGCAGCCTCTATTCCCTCACGTCGTGGAAGCCAGAGCTGTTTCGAGCGCAGCCATCGTTGATGCAATGGCAATGCGGCTCCTGACGTCCCTTCCGCTTGCATTCTTTTGAAGCGTTTATATTTTCCTTATGGTTTTAACTGGGATGAAAATAGCCACGTATTACGTGCTAAAGACGTTTCAAAAGACAATAAAGGTTCCTTCTGTTTTTTTATTCTAGCATTGCTTAGAATATATCCTCTTTCGTGAGAGACGCTTGGCAAAATTCTACGACAAGCAGCGAACGTCCTGGCTGGAGAGTAGGTCCGCCTCACCTGGGCGATCGATTCGAGGTTAAGCCGGGATCCCACTTGCAGAGGTGTATAATCACTGGCGGCATATAATCGGCTAAAGATCATACGTGGACGCTTGTTTTAAAGGGAAACTGAAGTGGTTCTGTATTTGAGAAAAACACTTCAATGGCCTTCAATTTACCTCCAGGATCAGGAATATCGAGATTATTTTTCAATTTGGCGCACGGAGGAGGAGGAGGAATAAACGTCTTTATTTGTCTTCAAAAGCTAGCCCATCTGGCTAGGGGAGGCCGAAAGCCCCACCCGGGGTAAGGGTGCAGGGGGCCCGGTTGCGGACCTGCCTGTCCCTCAGTTCCCGAGCCTTCTGAACGGCCCTTCGCTGTCCTTCCAATGTCGTATCCTTGACTCCGGCGTCCAACATCTCAGGCAACGTTCCAGGCGCGCCTACCGGACTGCAGTCCCACAACACGTGCATGACCGTAGCCTTTTCCCCACATATAACACACGCATCCGTTCTGTACACGTCCGGAGCCACATACCGGCCCAACACCGGCGTGAAGATGCATTTCACTTGAAGCTGCCTTAGAAGGACGGCTTCCTCTCTGCTTAGGTTCTCGTGCGGAGGGGGATACACCCGCCGCGCTTCTCGTTTCGCTCGTAATACTTCCCCGTAGCCCACCGGGGCGTACACCGCCGCCCCACCGAAAGCCCGGCCTAATAATTCTCGGGCCATTCGGTCAGGAGCGACATTGCCGCCCATGTGCGCAGGGGTCCACACCACTTCCACCTCGTTACGAGGTTTGCACAGCTTGGCGACTAGAGGCGGAACACGACCGCGCGCGTATCCCCTCACCGCAGTCATCGAATCGCTTAGCACTGCTTTAACTCCTGGCAGGGAAACCGCTAGGCTTATGGCAATTCCTTCTGTTACACAAACATCTCCGCCCCTAACACTCAGGGCCGTCTTGATTTCCCCGGTGGCCAGATCCGTGACAACCGCCACCCCAACTCCATCACGTACAGCTGCATCAACACAGACCGCTCCTCCAGATTTCAGGAACAGTCGCTCCAGAGCTTGCGCTCTGGCCGCACGACGCCCAGCGTCCCTCGTGGGGTGCATGTGTCTCGGGATCGGGCGCACTTTCACACATCTCATGGTCTCATTGGGTAACTCAGCTAGTCCGGTGTTTCCACGACTTACGCCGACTCGGGCGAGAATTTCTCGTCCAGCCGCAGTGCCGGCAAGCCTTAACTCCTGAGCTTCTCGGTGTGCCTCAATCATCTCGGTCACCGAGTTATGCACCCCAAGGGCGTCCAGGTCGGCGTTATGCGTGAAAGAGAGCACCCCCAAACCGGCTCTGCAAGCTTTCCGCACCATCGCATCCAGCTTGTTTAGCTCGGCCTTCCACCATTTGAGATATGGCCCTACATACATGATATGGCTGAGGGCAAAAGCCTGGACTAGCCTCAACACTCCCTCTTCTCTGATGCCTCGTCTCCTACTGGAGACCCTCTGTATTAATCGCATGGCTGCCAGGACCTTTGCCCTCAGCCTGTCTAGCATGGCGGAGTTGCCCGCCTTTTCTTGTAACACCAAACCCAGCACCCGAAGCGTAGGCACTTTCGGTATCAACCCTCCGTCCGCGTACAGTAATACTTCTTTCCACGAGCTTCGATGTTGTTGACACATTAAGTACTCAGATTTTTCTGGTGCACACACCAGTCCCGTTCCCTCTAAGTTTTCTTCCACCAGTTCGATACCTCTTTGCAGGGTCCCTCTCACAACCTCGCGTCGTTTGTCTAGACACCACATAGTAATGTCATCGGCGTATACTACATGTGGTATTCCTTCCCGACGTAGAGCACGTACTGCATCCACCATCACTATGTTGAACAACACAGGAGATATCACTGAACCCTGTGGTGTGCCAGCATTACCCAGGTTCCCTTCGCCTACCTCCAGATCCCCGGCCACCAATTTAGCTCTCCTGTTAGACAGGAAATCCTTTACGAAGGCAAAACTTCTATTCCCTAGCCCCGCCTTGCTAACTCCGGTTAGGATGGCTTCATGGGTTACTCGATCGAACGCACTTTTTAGATCCAGACCTAGAATCACCCCGGGCTTCTTGCTTTCCACCACCTCGTGTTTTATGATGAGCATGGCATCTTGTGCACCCAGACCCTCGCGGAAGCCGATCATTGAGCTCGGAAAGTACCCTTTGCTTTCCAAGAACGCTTGCCATCTCCTTAGGATCATATGTTCAAGGAGTTTACATACACACGAGGTGATGGAAATTGGCCTGAGGTGTTCCAGGTCCGGCGGCTTGTTGTGCTTGGGTATTAGCACCAGCTTTGCTACCCTCCAGGGCTCAGGGAGGGCTCCCTCTTCCCACACCTTGTTGTACAGGTCTAATAGTTTCTCTAGTCCCTCATCTGATAGATTTGACAAGACCGAATTACTAATCCCGTCCAATCCCGGAGCTGAGCGACGGTTAGCTTTAGTTAGTGCCGCCCTAAGCTCCCACATCTCGAATGGTTTGTCCAACTCTGGATTCTCTGGCCCTTCGTACCGTACTCTACAAGTTTTCTCACCTTTGCCCAGAAATTTGTTCTTAAGCCAATCTTTGACCTTTTGTACCCCCAGATCCCTTACAGATCTGCCGACCACTTCCTTAAGCTTGCGGCCCTTTGCCGCCTTGGTAATTTGGCGCACCGGAGCCTTCAGAAATAAATTTTAAAGTACCGCCAAAGCCCCTCCTTCCCGGGGCGTGACGTCACACTAGGAGTTTTCGGAATCTCTGCTCTCGCGCATCTTCAGCGCCTGCCAAAGCTATGCACGCGCACTCTTGCTATTTTCAAGAAGGTCAGAAAGAGACGTCACGACTGCCGTCATTGCGGAAAAATATACACTGGCAAGCTTGCCATTGCACGCGCTGCCCACACGAGCGACACGCGCTTGGCGGCACAAAGGTCCTTTTATGACGTAACAACAGGTCGGAGATTTTTCGCGTTTTCTCGCTTTTAGTTGCATCTTCAGGGAAAACGAATGTGATATTCAGATTCACGGGATAAAAATACACCAGAATTCACCTCTAACTCGTTTTTTTCAAGAACTGTTTCAGCTTCCCTTTAACTGTTTCTAACTGGGAGTTGAGTGAGTGAACACTTTTGGTTCTTCAAGAATTATTTCAGCTACTGCCAAAAAGTAAAAAAGAAAACCAACAAAAAAACCCCCAAAACCAGTGTATGTTTTATAGGTCATGAATATCAAGGAATAATGGCAAGGTGGTACTTACTGAAACTATGAAAACTGTTGCATCGCCACTTTAACCGCAGTTAAGCTACCATTATCTGCATGTTACTCTTCACCATAGTTTCCACACTATACCCTCGGACTAGGGTTCCTCAATGTTCTTTTGTTTAGAGTGATGACATCCTTTGTAGGGCCCGATGTCGACAGCAGGCGCTCACAAGAAAAAATACAAATAAATCGCCAAAAACCAAATGTCGCCGTAGCACAATCCACGGCAAGAGCGCGTGCAGGAAGGCAACTTTTTCATGCGCTTCAGAAAAAAAAAAAAGCGCTTGGAACAAAATGGAAGGCTGGTTCACACAGACCCGTTTTCTTACGTTACGTTACGTAAATTCGGCTACCAATCACGGTAGCCGAATTTCTCGCCAACGTTTCTGCCAAGCGTTCAGATAAGGGTTCCTGATCCGTCGACCAAGAAAGCACTCGCACTTTTCTGCGTGGAGGCGCTGCGACCGAACTATCCTTAAACTCTCCTCGCTGTTCCACCCTCCTGCTCAACGGGTTTTCTTTCGTGTAGATCAACGATTTTCTCGTGGGTCCCCAAGGGCAAGTAGACACCGGAGGAAGATTTATGGCGTGTCTTTCTACCAGCTAGCCTGCGATGAATCGCTATGCGCCGCGTGGTATACCGAGGGAGAACCATGTTGAGAACGATAGATCTCCATCTATGGCTGTGCAGCAGGCACTTTAAACTGGGGGATTATGTAGCGGGATACCGCAGAAATAAGCTGGGCCCTGTAGCCCTGCTCACGTGTTCGATGGGTCTTTGAATGACCTATTCGCGGTGAGAAGTGTGGCTATCGCCATATGGTGGAATGTTTTCACAACCCAAAGTGATGGTACTTCAACTTCTTCTGCTGTTGCAAGCACCTGCAATGCCAAGATTTTATGCACTATGAAGATTAAGACATAACCGCGTGGGTGCACTACCCAGAGGGAGTAAAACAGAAGCGCGCCTCGCTGAGCTTCTCACCGCGAATCCTCCGTTCACTCTTAAGCTGAGACTGGAATCTCCACCTTCAGCGCGAGCTTTCTGCCCTTGCTAACGCAAGTGTGAACGCGTAGGCAAAAGCACTGCGGAAGCCAGCGAGCTGGCGCTGAAGGCGGAGCTTCTAGTCTCAGCCTAAAGGGACACTGACAGGATATTTATGCTCGCCAAGGTTTTCATTTGTACATAAGATATGAGAGGCCAACTACTCAGAACATAATTTGCGGCTCGAAATTCGTTTTCTTTCTGCCCTAAAACCGCCGATCGAGAACTGGCCGGTTTGAGTATCGCGCTCACTCTCTTCTCCGTGGTCACGGGCCGTTTCTATGGTTTAGAGACACTACCACCAAAAATAATAAAATTCCTGGGTCCTCGAAGGCACACACTTAATACTATAAATAGACAACAAATATCATACCCCTTTTTTGTGGCTTCTAAAAAACAACAAATACGTTGACTGAAAATTAAAAAAAAAAAAAACGTTGCACAGCTACGTGATTTCCGTTAACTTTCTCCTCCTCTAAATTTCCTCTTCCTCCCCAGTCCAGTTTTGGTGTCGGTCTCGAACAGTTGCGTATTTTGACTCTATTAAAGATATACGTGACGCTGTAGCAAAATATTGTTTAGGTAGTCTTCCGACACCATATTAAACCGCATAACACAATCTTTTTTTTTCTTTTTTGATTGGGGGGGGGGGTGTAGTGTCAGTGTCCTTTTAAGGGTGAACGGAGTATAATGCCTGCATCGAAAAAAGCCCGGTGAGAGTCTGTTTTGAAGCAGCCGGCGTCTTCGACGAAAAGCAGAAAGCGGAAGGCAGATAAATATCTTGGCTCCCTACGAGCATCATGTACAGACCAATCACGATGAACCAGACGGCTCTTAAAGGGTAACTCCGGTACATTTTCTGAATTTAAGCGTAACGACTGCTTTTAGTGAAGGAATTAAGTGTCCTGAATTACGAGGTGTCATCTTTTCTCGAAGCCTTGTGTAATTTTGTAGATATCTTATCTCAAAGTTTTGTTTCGGGGGTCTACGGCAAAGCCGAAACTACCGGATCGCGAGCATGATGACAACCCTTCTGATCAGTTCCATCGTGTGACGAAAAGTTCGTACCGCGGTACCGCAAATCGTACAACTGGCCTAGTCGCAAGAGCAGTTCCGATCAGTCAGGTAAGATGCTATGGCTGTTTTACTGCTTTGCTTTGAAGATATCAAACATCCGTAGCAAATATTAATACACATTCATAAAGTTGCCGGCCGAAAGGCGAGTTCGACACGATGAGCGCAGTCTTATCTTCTGAGAAGAACTACGATCTCGGTGGCGCGCAATGCACGTTGCAGAAGCGTCGAACCGTAACCTCACGCTGAGCTGGAACAGAGTAAACTATGGCCGCCAGTGAATGCCACCTTCATCACCACGACGCGCTTGAGCGACGGACAATAATATTCGTGCGATATCGCCGATTTCTTTTTTCTGGGTGGGTTGGGGGGGGGTAGTATTTGCAGAGTCACTTTTTTTTAAATGTAACGCTTATGCATGTAGGTAACGTCACAACAGTAAAACGTTTTAATTTCTTAAATGGAAAGTAGCGCAAAAGTAACTTGCGTTGCTTTTTATCGGTAACGGTAACGCGTTCCTTTTATTTTGAGGTAACGTAGGACGGTAACGCGTTCCTTTTATTTGCAAGTAACATGTAACGTATTTCGTTATTTTTTTTTCGGTAACGCCTACAAATCATCGCACAAATCATCACCACAGTGCGTCGCAAATGCGCGCGCTTGCCCCCACAATTCAGGGGAGACAGATTGCAGTACTTTGTTACTCTCTACCTGGCGTGAGAGGAAAGCCTAATAGCTACGCGGTGTAACAACCGTGTAAAACATATTATCCTCGACTTGTTTGTTATCACTATTGTCCCCCATATTAGGACTGCACGAGTTCCTAAAAATATAACACCTAAAAAAAAAAAAGGGTTTTGGGAAATTTTGCCAAGCGCCGATGCGACAGTTTAGACCGCCGTCATATGTCATCTCTCTGCCGTTCAGGTGGACCCAACACTTAACGCTAATTAGCAGCCCTCCTCCGAATTCTTCTAACCACAGTGCACTAAATCATAGTATACGAAGACCCATATAATTAATTAAACAACACAGAAAAAGAAAGAAAAAAAGAAACAGTTGTTGAACGTCCACGCAGCAATTATCTTTCCTCTGTTTACGGACATTATTCTTATTCGTTAAACATAACACTGACGTAAAATTAGCGTCGCCATCGGCGTACCCGCCCCGCTAAATTTAGCAGAAAATTGAATAGCTGTTGAGGTTACGTGACGCCAATCTTCCCCCTAAATCTAGAGGAGAAACTGAATTCGTTTATGGTTGACGTTAGTGCCACTAAATAAGCTACGCTTCAGAGTAACGACACTTGGCCATATTGTGGCTTAAAATCATGGTTGCCAGTTATCTGAAGCTTTATCTGAAATCACAGGAAACGCTTTTTCGTCCTCCACAAATGTTTAAACAGTCCGCGACAGAGAAAAGCAATATTACATGAGCTTCCTAACACCGAATCGAATGCTGAGGAAGTCGCACTTTTGAATCATGACGATCTGCAGTTGCGTCTGCTCTGCACAAGCCCCAATATGGCGGCGCCCACAACAATGTCGGGGAACGGAGTGCCGATACTCTAAGCGCAGCTCATTTAGTGGCTCTAGTTGACGTGACACGAAGTCATGGTGATGTTATTTTGAGCCGCTAAATTTAGAGGAAAAACTGAATTCGCGTTTAGGTCAAGTGACGTCAATTTCTTCGCTAAATTTAGCGGGGAAATTGACGTCATGTGACCTCAACCACAATTCAGTTTCCCCGCTAAATTTAGCGGTTGAAAATCTCATCACATGACTTCGTGTCACTTCACCCATAACCAAATTCAGCGGGAGGTGAGGAGGAGAAAAGGAGGAGGGGAGGGTACGGGGAGGAGGAGCTCATACCCTCTCCTCCTCCTCTTCAAGAGCTGCGCTCTAGTTTAGCATTACAGAGATTTGTAAACGTCTTTCATTTTTCTTTTACAATACGCACGCTGAACAATTATTATCGTAATTTTTACTGGAATTTGTATACCAGTAAATAGTCTGTTTCTGCGTCGCAGCCAGCGTCGAGCCTTTGTTGCTGCCGCTGCGATGGAAAATTGGACTCGGACGATCGGGAGTTTAGACCCGTGTAATCCGCTCAGTAGAAGCGCAAGGCGGGCTGGAGTCACTGACAGGTTAAGGGTAACAGGGCGTGGCTTATCATCTCCGGACTTCCTTCATCGTGATTGGTTCTCCGGAGTTGTTATCAGATAGCCCCGCAGTCTCATTGGTTGAAGAGTGATAGTAACATGCTCGCCATTCGCCATGCCCTGCGTTTCTTCAAAGCTGTCAGGTCGTTCTTTCCACACTAATGGCAAGAAAATACGTATGCGGAGCGCACTTCCTGCTTCTTTTGCAGGAGTTGTGTTGGCTCTGATTGAGGGATAGTGGGTAGACCTCAAAGCAAGCTGCCTTCATTCAGAGCCAATCAGAGCTCGGCGTTCTGACGTCACCACGACCGCTGCAAAAGAAGCAGAAATAATTTGCGCTCCGCATAGGTCGCGTGACGTCAGGTGACGTCACGAGGTGCCACTCTCCCCTCTAAATTTAGGGAAAATGCACGAATGGACGGACAATATTTTGGGATTGGGGGGCAGCGTTAAAAAGTATTTCATACTTTAAAATAAAACAAAACTAAGCAGGGTTTTCTTGGCAACAGACGTCAAAAAGGGGTTCGAAGCACCTGCGTGTTTTGTAATCGATTTGAAGCTGATACGAACGGGGCAACTGATAGCAAAGACGCGTATAGCCGGGCTCTCCCGGCCGGGTTGGCAACGAAACGATTCGTCGAGTTGCGAAGAAGAGGCAAATCGCTTGCAAAGAAGCTGGCCCTGGAAACGGAGCGGCGGGGGGGGGGGGGTGGACACGTGACAGCAATCGAAGCAAAAATTAGACGCTCGACTAAGAAGCCGGGGACGACGACTTGATTCTTCGTCCGAGTTGATTACAAGCCAGCGACCGCGACACGACTGCCACGACGGGAGGAACTTCCTCCCTCCCCCTCGCAGCAAGGGGGCGGCACTTGACATGGCCTTCTTCATTATGTCGCCGTCACGGACGGCAAGAGAACGCTTGTCTGTTCTCTCCGTTCAGCCTCGCTCCCGATCTCTATGACGGCCGGGCCTTTGTTTTCTGTGCTCCCTTTCAGCTTAGGATGGATGGCGGTGGACGGTGGACGAGTCATTCCGAGCGATCCAGCGCTGTGAAAGTACCACGTGACCGCCTCCCGCGCGCTTGCTGCGCTCTTCCCGAAGGTCACGTGACACACAGGCGATCTCGGATTGGCTCCGACGACTCCCAACGTCCGCCGCGTTCCATCGTAAGGTGAAACGGTGTCTGAGCACGGGCTGTCTCGGAGACGACAAATAAGGAAAATGCGGGCGGGAAAATTGTGCGGCTGTAGCAGAGCACCTCCGGGGAAACGGCGGCTGCGGGCCAACGGGCTCCGGGTTTCCATTTGGACTGCGTCTTCTTTCGTTTGTTGCCCCTGGCAACGGGGGGTATTACGCGCGTACAAAAAAGGGGGCGTAATGTGGTGCCCTCTGTCGCAGGCCTCGGAGATTAGAGCTCGTAAATGAGGCGGAGATGAAACTGCTGTCTTCATTAGGTGGATGGCGGGATCTGTTTCATTTAGGGGGAGAGAGAGATCGTCGGTGGCAGAAGAGCCACTTGCTCGCCTTGTTGCTCGGGGAGGCAGAGGGACACGGAACGGAGGCCCTTCTGTTTCTGTGGATAATGACCGCGGCTGTCGCCTGACTGCCACTGCAACTCATTTTGAGACTTCGATCTCGGGTGTCTTTTGGTTACATGGCGAGATTCAACAAGGGGATCAGAGGTACAGGTGACTCTCTCGTCTACCTCGCTTTCATTGATTATATAAAAAAAGAGCTTGAACGATATTATGATCGAGGTAACACCTCGAAGACTTCTTTGGTTATAATACTTAATCTCTGACATACCCGCCTACGACATTGACTACTTTAGGGTCGTAGTCGCATTAAGGCGGTGATCTGATCCAAGCTGTTTATAGCTAAGGAAAACAGCGCCAAAGGTACACATGGAGAAGGCCAAGAGGGACGAGGCAGGGCGCCTTGTCTTGGCCCTCAATTGCCTTAGTCCCCGAGTTAATTCGGCTCTGTTATCCTTAAAAGGAAACTGACATCCCCAAAAATTATTTAAAATAATTTTTTTAGGCGATTTATTATGGTGTCAGAGGACTACCCAATCAATATTTTGCTACAGCGTCACGCATATTTTTAATAAATTAAAGAAAAAACGCAACTGCTTGTAACCGAGACGGAAACTGGACTGGGGAAGAAGAAATATAGAGAGGAGGAGAGGTGGCGGAAATCACGTGGCTGTGATACTTTTTTCACCCAAACAACGCATTTGCAGCTTTTTAGAAGCCCCCAAAAATGGGTATCATATTTCTTTTCTATTTTTAATATTGTGTGTGTGCCTTCGATGATCTAAGGCTTTGATTATATTTGGTGGTTGTGTCTCAACCGCAGAAAACGTCACGAGGCCACGGAGAAGAGAGTGAGCGCGACTCAAACCGGCCAGTTCTCGATCGGCTGTTTTTGGTAGGAAAGAAAACGAACTTCGAGCCGTGAATTGTTAATGTTCAAATTAAAAGCTTGGCGAGAAGAAATACGCTGTCAGTGTTTCTTTAACGTTGTCGCATAATGGATATACGGAATCAATAATAAATGCTACGTTTTGAAAACTTTTAGATACCAAGTATTTTTTTTTGTGATAATTTAAACTGTTTAGTTTTTCTCAAAAACTCAATTTAACATTTTCGCAAATTTTGCTATTTTAAGAATGTCACAAAATGTATTGCGCTAGCACATTACCTCATGCTAACAAATACATAGCATTAGACTCCCAATCGCAAAATTTGTGTCCGCAAAATAATATTGAAACCCGATTTTGGTTTTTAGTTCGCGAAATATTTAGGTTTTTAAAATAAAGTCCTTTACAGAAGGCGAGGTACCATGGGTGCTTTGAAAAGTTAGAAATATTAACATCTTGAAACGCGCATTCTAAATGACTGTAGAACTTGTTTCAAGTTGTTTTTAAACTGGCGTGAGTTATGAGCGAGTTATGAACAAAAATATTTGTCACATATAGTGCCAATTGTTCTCACGTAGTTACGTGCACAACCTGTTTATGAGACGCGTGTTCCTTCGGAAATTCACTTAGCTTTTATAAGATCACGTTCCACAAAATGTAAACTATTCGTCAATCAAGTTGCGTTTCTATCAACATACATATGCAATATCGAAGACAGTTCTTCACATTTTCAAACGAATATACGTATAGGTATAAATGTTTTAAAAGCATTTCGTATCTACTTCTTTTTGCTCCATTTTCTTCATTAAAGAAATTATGTATCATTAAAAACTGGGGCAGTTTCGCCAGTTAGATTCTCTGCTTCGTCAAATCACAGTTTTTTACAACAAAAAACTTGGTAACACTTGAGCCAAGGCCTTCGACGTAAGATAAATATATTGCCAAAGGGTGCTCAGAACATCGCAGACCTTGCGTCTGGTTTGCCAAAGAATTCTCGCTGTCACGCAGCTGCTATTGCCAAATGAGCCCGCAACCAAACGAAAAAACCACCCTTTTCCTTCGCAAGCTACGAGGCGTGATTGCGTTAGATCGAGTAAAAAATGCCGAACAAAAACATTTGTCACGGAAAAGAAGAACGTCGACGACAAAAATATATTCTAAAAAGAGTGAATGTTCTAAACGTGCGACATGCACCGGTCAGTTCCAAGTGACGAAACGGCACAGCTACGCAGGGACCAGCACGGCGGGGGTTTGGACTCCTAATCGCAAAACCATGTCGAGGCTTTCTCCGTCTTCAGTAACCTTCCAGTTGCTGCTGGAACGCGGTGCAAACGTCGACGCCTTTGTTAAGAGATGGAGGTCATCAAACTCGTTTTCCTGTTTTTTTGTTGTGTTTTTGTTTCTGCGGCGTGCCCTTAGTAACTTTTGTATATAGCACGAGGAGGCACTGCTGCCAATTTACGTCTCCGCGAACTCCCGGTCAAATGAGAGGACAAACCATTGCTACCATAACATAGCACCGCTTCTTGTAACGTTCGTGAAATATTTTATGACCAGTTTTCCATATACAACATGCCCCCCCCCCCCCCCAAAAAAAAAAAAAAAAAGTACAACGTTTTATTTGCCGCAAAAATAAACCATGCTTCGCCAGACGTTCATTCTCCGCCCAAATGTAGAGCAAGAGGCCCAAACCCGATGCCTAAGTTTCGCACACGTTATCTTATTCAATATTTAAAAGCAATTTTTGGAAATTTTCAATGGTAAAATGGCGGCCGATGAACCTCTTATATTACATGGAGCTCTATGACGCCAGTCACCGAGAACGGGCGAAAATGGGCCCCATTTTCCCATTGAAAATTTTACAAAATCACTTATAGCTTCTGAATAAGATGAAGGTTAATGTGTAAACTTTGACACCTGGTTCGGACCGCTAGGCCAATACTTGGGCGGAGAATAAGCATTCGGTAATGCATAGAAAAGGAAAACTACATTTTTTGGGGGGTGGGGGGGGGGGGTGGCATAGGAGGTTAGCTAAAGGACCGGTTAGTGAGATACTTGATGGAGATTTTTTAATACTGCCTTAGGATGACCGATCTCCTTTTATGTGCTGAATAGCACGGCAGAGGGACATTGCTAAATCCTCAACTTCGTGATTTTTGTAGATAGACCTTTATCGTCCAAGAAATTTTGAAATGAACAAGCTGGTAAGGCCTGCCGAAACAGAGCGATCAGGGAAGTGTGTTAAATACCCAAAACCGTTTTTTTAAATCAGGAAAAGGGTAATGAAGTATAACTTCTCATTCGGCGGATTCGTAAACATTGTTTCATTGAATCAAGCACGGCTCACTCATATGCATAAGGAGCATTTCCTGATGGCCATAGTCGTGGGCTCTTACCCACGTATCGTGCTGGTGACTACATGTAAATACTTCCTATAGGAAGCCCAAGAGCGTGCGGTATTTGCGCGTCAGTCAATATGTACTAACCCCTCTATTCTAGTCTCGAACAAAACTTTCAACCGTGCTTTTCTCTGCGTGAAGTTTATATGTCATGGCGGGGAATGTATTCGCACAAGACGTTTGGGGTGTCCGAAGATTTGATTGAAATTCCTACGTGAATTCCTACTTTATTATTTTTTTACCTGCTGTGGGGTGGGAAAGTATAAAAATGAGGGCGGTTGCAAGTGCGAATCACTAAACACTGAACAGCGTGGAGCGAACAAAGAGACGTATTTCGCCCGGTGGCGTTCGCTGTGCGCGGCGCGTCAGAACGGTGAGACTGTTTGCGCCATGTGCAAGGCGAACGAGCCGCAAGGCGAAGTTCGTCGATTGTTCGCCAGATATTCGCTCCGTGCACCTCTTGAGCCGGGGTCACACTGCTCACACATCATACAAACGACAGTCTGCAAACACGAGTCACAGCAATATCCGTGGTTCGAATGCCGCGTGCCAAGTTTCTCCTTAAACTCATTTCCATGCGGCATTCAAAGCACGGATCTCGCGGTGACTCGCGTTCGAATCTCTGTGCAGACTGTCTTTCGTATGATGTGTAAGAAGTGTGACCCCGTTTTTCTATTGATCACGACACTCAAGCGTCGCGTGCACCGCCAATACCGCTAGCGCGGAGCGTTGAGAAGACAGGCAGGAAGCGAAAGCTCGGTAAGATATGCCGCTTCTGCGTTGCGTCTGATGTCGTGGAAGTTGCTTCTGAGTTCCTATAAGTTGAAGGGTTCGTGCCACGCTCGTCGTGCTTTCAGTAAATGCCGCTCAAAGTTGATCCTCGCCGCTCATAACCCACGAAAATTCTGTTGGTTTTCGCTTCCAAACAATGGCAGTGGCAAAAAAAAAAAAAAGGAAAAAAAGGAGAACGTTTAATTTTTTAGGCAGTCAGAATCGAGGCCAAAAGAGGTGGCCATGTGTCCTGAGGCTCACATATGCCGCCAATGTTCATCATAGCCACGCGCTGACGTTGCGAAAGAAGAGAGGACTGGTTGAGCTGCAGATATTGTCGAAATTTAGCTCTTCGCCGCGAGAAGTTTGGTTAACGCCGCTTGGTGCAATTTTTCCATAACCCAGAGTGAGGACACCTCAACTTCCTCTGCTGGTGCAAGCACGTGCAATGCCAAGCTTCTTTGCACTAGGAAAATGGAAACATAACCACGTGGTTAGCACGTGCACTACCCATAGTGAGGAAAACAGAAGCGCCCCTAGCGAGCTTCTCACCGCGAATAGGAAGTCTTCACTGGCGGCCATGGCTGTGTACGCGGCTGCTGAGCGCGTGCTGACGGCGAGCTTCCGGAGTTCTTTTGCAGCCTGCATTCCGCACCATCAAGATGGAAAGTCTTAGCAGGCTATTAATGTGAGCTTGTTCTGAGCATGCGCTCTAAACATCGCTCTCAAATATGGCTTCCAGTGAATACCCCCTATTAATGTCAGCGATTGTGCACGGTCCACTACCCGAATCTTCGCCGATGCATTGGTTATCACAAGCCCAAGTCTAGTCCTAACGCAGTGCTAGTGTAATATACTTGAGCTGCGTTTGATTATCGTCGCCAAGGAATAATTCACGCGCATTCGACAACATTAAGATCCCTGCATGTTACGTCGTGAGGCTTGACGAAGGAGATATTGAAAAAAATAGTACGCTTTTATGCTTAAAATTACTCCGCGACAAAGAATCTTCTTGGTCACTGGCATATTACGTGCGAGTATAGTACATTGGACCACACCAAAGCAAGTATGCTTGTGCAAAGTGAGAAACGTTTTAGGGTCCCGTGGTTCTTGCCTTTCAGGTTCTTCTTTCCTCCATCACGGTGCGAGCTCAAAAGAAACGCCACGTGGTCCGTAAGAAACCATGGGTAAATAAAGGGACGTGAATAAATCTAAGGTCAAACAGGTATACGGGCGCGATCTGTTAGTTTTGGTAGTTGTGCTGCGCTTCGCTAAGGACTAACTTTGTATAACGTCTAGCGTATACGTATAACGTGTATATGTAGGGGTTTACAGTGAGATACACAACACGGACGTCAGGGAATAACTCTCGGTTGTACTCTGCAGGCTTCTGGCTCACGCGACATCGGAGTATTATTGACGAGTGTAGGAGGCAGGCACTCGAAAGATATGTCTGGGTATCTTAAAGCGTTATCTTGATATGGAAATTATCCGCAGGCCT
Organism: Ixodes ricinus; assembly: GCA_037355805.1. Classification (NCBI taxonomy): domain Eukaryota; kingdom Metazoa; phylum Arthropoda; class Arachnida; order Ixodida; family Ixodidae; genus Ixodes; species Ixodes ricinus. The sequence continues at coordinate 108,036 of JAZHYW010025523.1, read as the reverse complement.
TACTTGCTCTTGTTGGTATTGGTCGCACTGTAGCAGGGTCATGGAAGACAATGCCAGCAACGTTTGACGTCATACCACACACGACCAATGGCGTTGCACCCCACGGAGTAGGGTAGAAACCGCGTATTATAGTGCTATCTCACCTTTATAGAATTTGTCAAAATTTCTAAGTCAGGCCATTCCCCCTCGCCCTTCCGGAGGCCACTGCAGTAGAAGACCGCATTTAGTAACGTACTCTCTTCAAGATTTCACGGCATGGCAGCGCAAACTTCTCACCTCAGCCTACAAACAGACAAACGCGACAAACGACGGAAGAGGAGCCTCTCTTTCAGAACGACGCGTACCCCGTGGGATGAAGACACCGGAAAATACTTTGCTCGAGAACCTAACTCTGAAATGACGCCTTTAACGTTTTTAAAGTCTCGTGCAAAGGGCACGGCGTCATAACGATAACGAGCGACTCGTGGCGCCCTCTTTGTCCCGCTTCCTTTTTGCTCCGAGCTCGGATAGAGGGCGCGCGGGCGAGAAAGAGCCCCTGGATCAGGCGTAATCCCGCCACTAATGATGCCTTGCGCCCGGAGCCCCTCTAACGGGCCCAATGTGTCTCAGGCCACGTACTGCCGCGGAGAACCAGGGTTGCCGAGCGCGCTCCTCGGAGGGCGCAAATCCGCGCCTCACTCACTCTTCAACCTCGCAGCCCCCTACAAGTCTCTCTCTCTCTCAGTCTTTAATACTTTTTTTTATGCGTTGATTTCACAATTTTTGGGCAGAAGAGGGAGTCGCAAGGACTGCCCCTTTTCCTGTTTCCCTAGAGGAAGGTTAGGCACTGCCGTTTTGAACGATATGTGGTTACCTTTCGACTTTTTTTATTTATTGATTGATCTAGGAGAAACAAATAATTTCACGAGGATCACTGCGATTTTCCGAAATTAGTAATGAAATGAGCAGAAAAAAAGGTGTTAGGGTACTAAAGTGCGTGCGATTTCTCGTAGTTTTATTTTTATTAATAAATTGCGCAGGTTTCTGAGTTTGAACTAAAACAACGAGGACGGACTGTCAGTTGGGAACACGCACATAATACTTTCGTTGAATTTTTATTTAATTTTATTGACCAGCTTTTTGGTTTTATATTTTTGTTAATTCGGACCTTTGTTTTATTTTTTTCCGCTTTTATTTTGTGTCTTCCCTCTGATTCAATCCGGAGTCACCCGTTCGCATTTTCTCGGGGTTCGAGTTCGAAGATCGTGCGTTTCCAACGCGGAGCCCACTTACGAACCCCGACAAACTTCGGAGTTACTTTTTTTCTTCTTCTTCTAGATATTCGTGACACCATTACGTTTAAAGTTTCGGAATTTCGAACTCGACGGTGAATTCACCCAAAATTGGCTTCGTTTCTCACGTCCAAATTTCTTTTCTGTTTCTTCTTCTTATTTTTTTTATTGCTTTACGTTTTCTGGTGATCTTGAGCGATGCCTAAAGCCGAAGTCACACCTGACTGAATAGACTACTTCCGAAAATCGCTTCATGCAACACTCTGCGCGTTGCGTTATGGGGAAGTCTTTGGCCACGAGGAGGAGTGACATATGGTTTCGATTTCGATTGCCCCGTCGACGATGTGGTGCATCTCAACACTTCGTGAAAATAAAGTCAGCGCTTGCTCGCATTGGACCCATTCATCTTTCGTGAGAGCCCACGTCAAAACACCAGCGACAATAATAAAAAAAAAAACTGTTTAGTCTTAGCGAGGAATAGGAGTACGGCCGGCCGGCGGCGTCCCATTCCTTTCTGGCGGCCTAGCTACAAGTCCAGAGCGCAGCATGACTCTCCTCCCGGCTCATGTCAAATGCCTAAAAAAGAAGTGCCTTAGCATTTTATGCGTGTAGGTAGGCAACAGCTACGGTATTATAAACGTAAGGAAAGTCAGAGATTCGAATTTGCGAGCACTGTATTTGGTGGTGACGGGATGTCGCGAAGTGAGGTTGGCAAAGTCGAAACCGAAACCGCATCCGAGGGGTTCCCGACATGCTTTGCACGGCATTAGTATATACGCCGCTTGCATCACTTCAATTTTGCGAGAGGTCTGTTGCGGCCACGCCTGCAGCATCTTAAAAGCGTGTTAACTTCATACGTGTTTCGAACATGTCTGCACACCAAGGTTCGTGTACGACTAACGTGACCGAACCAACATATATACAAGGAAGAAAGCACAGTTCATCATTTATTTTCCTTGAGGGCCCGTGGGGCATTATACAAGGGGTGGCAATAGAACAAAAACCAATAGAACAGTAAACACAACACTTTAAGCTAGGTAGGAAAATTAGATAGTTTTCTACAGGCTGTCTTTGTACGGTACGTAATAGCGGCGGTGTAACCGCCGTTTAAGGGAAGGCTTACTCCGAATTAACGGCACGACTGAACTTTTTGTTTTTTGTTATGACAGCTTAAGAATAGAGGGGCATGGCTAGCTATTGCACGGGTGCTTCCTGCTTCCCGGTTGGTTCTTCTTCGGCGTTCTGATAGGCCAATGCCTCAGTCTCATTGTCTGCGGAGTGATGATATGGTGCTTTTGATCTCGCTACACCCTGCGTTTCTTAATTCCATCGGCAACTATATAGGCTTACTGACGCACAAGAATACTGCAGTTTTACGACTACTAAATCACGTGACTGAACTTGTCATCTGCCACCGCAGTTAGGAGCGGTTATGTAGTCCGATTAAACAGTTTAAAACAGCGAACTGAAACAGGACGAAAAAGGCGCACGTATGACAAGGACAAGGGTTGTCCTTGTCGTACGTGTGTCTTTTCATTCTGTTTCAGTTCGCGCCTTTAACCTTCTAATCGAGATCTACCAACTAGTTTCAATTAAAGTTTTATTATATAGTTCGTCTTGCCAACTTGGCTTAAAATTCGGCACGTGTGGCAAAACATAAACAAATACACGTGCAATTGTTCTAGGTGAATGATTGCCTTGTTGCTTCATGTAAAATCACCACTGCCTTTTTCCTTTTTTTTTCGGAAAAAAAAGGGGAAGTGCGAGAAGAGGATTTAGACGCAGAGACTAGTAGACAGATCTCGCTATCCAGTTTGCTATAGACCATTTTCATGGCAAACGCTACCAGGTGGTGCTCCAGCCGTTAACGTCCCAGAGAACTTCCGGTTCATGTGCAGATATATTTTATTTCCATTTTATAGAGCAATCTACATGTATGAGTCAGTGGGACAGTTCTATACATCAATCTAGATATATCAGTCAGTGGAACAGTTTTGCTGTTAAGAAATCAACAAAGCGGGCGTTTCAAGGGACGTGACATACTGTGAGGCCGCGGCTACGAAAGCGCGATTACGCTAGAGAAGAAAATATTTTGCCGAGAGGAGCGAGCCTTCCCAGGTGCGCACGTGGCTCACACTTCGTAGAGGGGCGCGAAAGACAAGGAAACTCTCCCATTCCCAAGGGTCACGCAGCGACGAGACCACCTCCGCAGGAACTCCCGCTCTCCCAACCAGAAAGGTTTCGCATCAATGTAGCGCAGGAAGGCTCCGCGGAGGCTAGATGACAGAAGCCTCATGGCTCTGGTGCCACGTTGTTAGCCAACCGCTAGGCACCGGTTCTGCTAGAGTGCAAATAGGCCAACCGCGAGAAGATGACGCGCAAATCCTCCTTGAGGGCACCGCGGTCACGGTGGACGAAGTGCTGAATCCGGAGGATTCGGAAACCGTGGTGAATGAGTCGCCAGAACGTCTGCGCTACTGGGCAAGCAACGAACATATGAGATGTAGACTCGACCTGCCCACAGTTTGGGCAACGGGGGTCAGGGACAATGCCCCATTGGTGGAGTCGTTGTCTGGTGGGTAGTATCCCCCACCCCTGGTGCCATTCAAAATCCTTCACGGTCCCAGGCAGACGGAGGGACACCAGCGGTAGCCAGGGAAAGGCGGTCGCCCGGCTTTGCTCCTCGGCGGGCATACCCACTGCACCGAGACTTCTTCAACAATGCGAGCGGTTAGTACATCGTACGCTGCAAGGTCTGCGAACCTGTGCTCCAGCTCAACATGAAGGCTCACCTCCACCTGGTAGAATGGGGGTGTAGACTTGGATAGAGGTTGCTCAAGGCGCGTGGGAGAAGCGTACGACGTGATGGTCCCCAAAAATAAAGAGCGAGGGAACGCGCAGGGTGCTCTATGTCCTCTAGCACCCCCAAGATGATGCGGAGAGCCAACAGACGAGACATGGTGTCAATACATGGCTAACCCCTACCACTAAATGACGTAGGTAAGCGAAGCACTGACCTTGTGACAAGTTCGGTGGCCTTGCTCCAATAAAAGCGAAAGAAACAGGAGGTTGCCCGCTGGATGAAACGGGGAAGGCGGAATGGCGACGTGAGTATCGTAAAAACGTTGGCCACAGATAACTGCTGTAACAAAGTACGCTCGGTATTGATGGGACAATGTAAATTCTCCTTCAGCCAAGACCTGTCGCTCGAGACCAGAGATCGCAGTTTCCCACGTACGGGGCACTACATTCCGGCAGTCGAAGTCACCGTCGAGGACGCGGAGCTTGGTGACGACCGGAACGTCCGTTGGCAATGTTGAAGGAGACACACCATAGAATAAAAGAGTCTGGCTCTTGGAGCGGGTTAAGCGCGTACCAGAGAGGTACCATATTCTGAGAACTTCATGGCAGCTTCAAAGCTCCCAGAATCTCGGACAAACAACTAAACGTCGTCGGTGTAGGCAATGACCACAATAGAGCCTCGTACGGGTAAATAGAGGCCGTGAATCTCCGAGCTGGATGTCAGACGTCGAGCGAAGGGTTCGAGGATCAGAACATATAGCAGAGGGGACAAATGGCAGCCCTGCCGTACTCTCCGAATGACGGGGAAGAGTGCAAGGAGCAACCCATTGATCATGAGGCGGCTGGTCAAGTTGTTGTACAAGGATCGAAGCAAAACAATAAATGCCTCCGAGGAAAAAAAAAAAAAAAAGGCGCGCTAAACTTGGAACAAGGAGCAATGCTCAACACGGTCAAAGGCTTTCATCTGGTCAAGCGAGACGAAGGCAGCTGACGAGTTGGTGAAATGTGCGAAGGCGAAAAGGTCGCGAGAAAGAGACAAAGAGGAAAAGAGGTTTCTTCCAAGCAGAGAGCATGTTTGCATTGGGCTCACCACGTGGGGCAGGACTGGTAAAGCAGACCCGACTTTTATTGCACGAATGCGGTCAAACAGCTCGTCGCGGGTCGTGGGGCGCACCAGAAACGACCTAAAAAACGAAGGGCATGACGGAGGGTCCCTACAGAGTAGGCAGACCTGCTCGGCAAAATTTGTACGGGACACATCAGGGTACGAGCGATAAAGGGACGGAAATAAATCACTGAAGACAGTGCCGATGTCACGGGGGTCATCCGAAAGGCTGCCGTTTGCAAGACGTACAACTGCTCTTCCCTACCAGCGCGTATGGTATGGAGGAAAGGGATTAGCTCCAAGTCGTCGACGGGTTGGCCACGCAGTTGCTGCGCCACGGCAGCACCGCGGAACGCGTGAAGAAGACGCTGGTGGCGATCACAGAGGACCGCCAAGTACTCCGACAACAGGCGCGTGCACGTTCCGCCACGCTGCACGATACGTATGCGGCTCGCGGTCTCGTTGAGGGCCTCCGTCACCCGAAGCCGAAGCATCTTTCCAGCGGTCGTCGAGTAAACCCTGCAGTCCGACTTGTCGATCACCCTCCGAGAGCGACGTGCAAATATATACTGGCGCATGCTGGAAAGGACCATTTCGTCTCGCCACAGCCAGGGGTGGATCCAGAACTCCGTTTTGGGGGGGCGGGGGGGCGGAAAATTTGTAAGGATACTATTCTCGCATTCTTTCGTGTGCACCGGGGGGTCCACCCATGTCAAATTGCCCTCCGAGAAGGGGGGGAAGGGGGTGTCGAATTTTTTTAGGCGAAGGGGCGGCCGGCCCCGTCGCCCCCCCCCCCTCCCTTGGATCCGCCACTGGCCACAGCGCGATATCCAGGCGCCACGCGTCGCCGCGTGAATGTAAGAAACTCGTCACGTCAAATACGACGGACACCGGGCGGTGGTCCGAAACATGGCCGGCGGTGCCTGGAAAAGAAAGGACGGCCCAACGAAGAAGGCGCGCCACGAGGCAGGGAACGTAGACGCGGTCGAGTCGGCTCGACGAGAGGCCGCGCGACTATGTGGGAGCATACAGGGTGCCGTGTAACTCGACCCAGGCGTCACGTAAGTGATGGATTCCTACCAGACGATCTGGTTCTCGGGCGTTCCGGACGTTGCACGGCCAGGGCCGCGAACATCGCGGGCAGAGTCTAAAACAGAATTAAAATCCCTACAAAGGATAAAAAACAAACACCACCAGGCACATACTGCATAAGGCTACCGAAAAAGCGGCAAGACGCCGTTTAGCGTGCCGACGCGTAAACACTAATCGCCCGGAATTCGACGCTGCCGACGAAAAAGTTGTAAACGAGGACGCGACGAGCTGGGTTACAAGCCGAGAAAGCGCCCTTCAAAAAAGCCGTGCGAAATATAAAAACGCCGACACCGCAAAAGCGTGGCGAGGCAGAAGAAAAATAACCTGGGATTGAAAAGCGGGCTTTAAACGTATTCACATTCTGTGAAGAAAAAGAAATCGATCCGTGAAGGAGAAGCAAGTCACAATGCTGTGACTGTGCAAAATTAATTACCTCACGCTGCTTATCTGGACAGCAAAATCCTTGCACATTTAAACTCAAAACGTGCAGGCCCATAAGAAAAAGGAAGGAAAAAAAAACGCTTTAAGGTGTGTTTATACTTCAACGTAACGTCGACGGGCATAGCGCAGCGTACACAGATGCTAGTGAGTTTTAGAATAGGGGCCCCACAGCTTTGGGTGCCCCAAACAGCTTGGGGCGTCCCAATGCGCACGCGCAGAACTTCTGCGCATGCCCATTGCAATGCCCCAAGCTCTTTGGGGTACCCAAAGCTGTGGAGGCCCCTATTCTAAAACTCGCTACTGATTGGTCGCAGGTATCGAGTTCCTCCTCGCCGGCCAAAGAAACGCGCGCATTCTGCGCTACGCTGCGTTCGCTGCGCTTAACGTCGGAGTTTAACCGAGCCTTTATGGTCATTAGACGGGTTAAAATACCTGCGGATCGGAATCGTCGGAGTCGACTCCACCGAGTCCACAGCGTTTCTTTGGGGTAGTCGAGGTGTGGGGGCGTTCGAGCCGCTGCTGGTGGACGGGAGGGAGGCCACGCTTGACGTCCGGGCAGTCGCAAAGCAGGTCTTCGGCGCTGTCGTCGGCGGACGCCGGGCCCGTGGGTGACGAACACATGGGCGAAGGCTCCCGGTGAGACAGCGTGGAGGCCGTTTGTCTCTTACCTGGAGTGACGTCCTTCTCATCCGCGATGACAAAGCAGTCGGAGTTCGAGCTAAGATAATCGGTGTTGGCGGTGGGGGAGCCAAACGTCGCGGCCGCTTTGGTGGAAATGTTGGAGACGGGGTCCTCTTGGGGAATTGTCTCCTCTAAGGAGCCGGGGGCTGGGTCGATGGCAGGCAGAGGTGGGACTCGTCGAAGGACGGAGGGGTTGGGGTTTTCCGAGGGACATTCGGCCGGGAAGGGATTTCTTTCGACGGGAGTGGATTCCGGAGGAGAGGGCCGGGAGTCTCGGGGCAACTGTGCGGCTGCAGGGTACGTCTTCCGTTGAGTGCAGTCGGCGGTCGTGTGGCCGCGGCCACACCGCAAGCAGGGCACCGTGCCGCCAGCGGTGGAGTGGCCGAAGACGCCACACCGGTCACAACGTGGGGTCTTGCAGGTCGCACCGATGTGACCCTCCCGCCCGCACCTGCTGCACACGCGTCGGAGCCCGCGGTAGTCCACAATGACGCGGTGGCCGTGGAGAGTGATGATGTTGGGGATTAGCTTTGTCATCTCCACCTTCACCACCCTGGTACCGGTCTTGACGTCGGGGCGGTTTCGGAAAGTCGCGTAGGTGATCGCCTTCACCCTTCTGTACGGGCTGAGAGCCTGGACTAGTGCCTTTTCCGACACGTAGAGTGGCAGGAGATACAGAGTGATGTGGATGACGTGGGCACCGACCAATTCCAAGGGCACGGCCACGTCACGGTGGACTACCAGCAGTATGGCTGTGGCCACCAGGCTGTTGGCCACGACCATGCTGTTGACAGCCGTCAGAAACCTCACACCACCGCGTGATGCTGGAGGTACTGAAGGCCACTGGGACCAGCGGCCACTCGGAAAGCGTCCATGATTTTGTCCACTGCCATGTCGGCAGGGACACTAAACATAAAACACTGCGCCTTCGACGGAGTGGTCGAGGACGCCATGGCGCAAACAAAACCGCCGTGGACCGTGAAAACCCGTGGCCCCGGGAACCCCGGGACGCAAAGGTGCAAGAATGAACAAAGCCCACCTTAACAGCGGTGCTTGAAATGTCGATGAAACGTTTAACCACTAATTCTCGAGGTGAACGCCAAAATAACGAAAAAGAGCGTGTAGAATTTATGCTTTCGAGCACTGGTGACATAAGCAAATTCGACCGGCCTGCAAAGACGGTCGAGGCGAAGTCGCGGTTTATGTTTGTAAACAGTAAAAGGGTCTATACGCCACAGCTGCCGCAATGTAAGGGGGCTGGGGAGGGCGGGGGAAACTTTAGTCTTTCTGCACGCACCCCAGACGGCTTGTGCCGTCTAAGGTACGTCCCTGGAATGATGCATGGGATGTCGAACGGCGCCAATCCTTATGAAACCTGCGGCTGTCGGTCCCAGCGCACCTGGGAAGCGGACCCCCACGAAGGTGTGATGCTCCATGATGCACCACGTCGCAACCTCCTGGGTTCGGGGGTGTCGCCGTGGGTGCTGAGGAGACGGCCGATGGAGCCGGGGGAGCGCGACCGCCAACAAGAGGAGCGCCGCGGGGGTGTGTCTCATGGTTGTGACCGCAGTCGTCCTAGTGGCCTGGCTGCAGGCAGTCGAGGTCAAAAGAGGCACAATTAGACAAGATGAACACGTTGTTACTTAACTCCCAAAACTCTTCGCCGCGTTGATAACTCTCAGCCTTTTCGCCACGTTCAATAAGAGGTTTCAAGTCATTGTTGTTAACAGGATTGACGAGTGCGCCGGTTATGTGGCACCGTATTGATATGCGAGGCGTGTAATTTGCGTCTCGCCCACAAATGGCCACTCCCATCGTTTAGGGAGTGAAGCTGAAATTCCTTGGCTGGCGTTACTGAGTTACCGTCGGAGAACCAGATCTCCGTCGGAAAATCCGACGTTTCTCCGGCCTTTATTTTATTGGGTTTGTTGTTGGGATTGGACTAGTTCGATATTTCTCCGGGTCATTGTCATTATATTCTGAATATTATCGCAGAGATTTTGTGAAAACTTTGAATGTGATTGGTGCAGGCGAGCCTCTGGGGCAAGCTCTAGATGGTTTTATATGGTTAATTTAAGTTCCAAACCAAAATTCAATCGTGTTGGTGTGAATTCCGTGTTCGGTGCTCTGAGGTGTGGTTAGCAAAGGTCATCTCTGAAATTTAAGAGTCCCAGTCACGGTGTCCGTTAGTGTACAAGATCAGCATCGCCCGGGTTAGGGCCCCACGTTGGGCTCAAAATGTGGAGACTCAGAAACAAATGCCAACTCTCATGGTGCTCATGCTTTTGTGTCTTTTATTTTCTTCTTTTCGCTCCCCACAACATGGGGGAGCGAAAAGAAAAAAAATGCCTGCTTTGCCTGGCACACACACACACACACACATATATATATATATATATATATATATATATATATATATATATATATATATATATATATATATATATATATATATATATATATATATATATATATATATATATATATATATATATATATATATATATACGGAAATCGCTTAAACGGAATTGTTGCTTAAACGAAACAACTATCTCGGAGTTGTTTGGTTTTGTATTCATGCAATGTAAAAGTAATCCCGTTAATCGGAACTCAAATTCTCGCGCCTCCGGGTAAACGGAACCGAAAACGAAACTTTGTCGCCGGCATATTTTTCGCTATCGCAGAAAAGAAAAATAACTCTTGAGTAATAAAACAGTATTAAAAATGTTCTTAATGCTTATTAGCTTTATTGCCCAAAATTAGCATGTACGCATGGTTTTGGGGAGTTTTCTTTTCTCATTTTTGACGCATAGGTGGCTATGTTGGGTAGGCTTGGCTCAACAAGGCTTCTGCAGTTCTGCTCGCATCTTAGGCCTAGTGTCCTATTTTCTGCGATGGCGGCCACGAAGCGACAACACCATGCGTTCACGTTAGAAAAAAAGATCGAAGTCATTAATGATTTCGATAGCGGTTGCTTCACGAAAACAGCGCTTGCAATGAAGTATGCCATTCCCAAAAGTAGCCTGACAAGGATTCTTCACGACAAGGAAAAGCTGCGGAGTGCGTTCAGCAGTACGCAATTTGGACCAAAGAGGATGAGGCTGCGGCTCCCCGAACACGAAGAGCTTGAGAAGTGCTTGGTGTTGTGGCTAAGAAGAGCCCGGAGTGAGAACCTTCCCGTCACCGGACGACGTCATTCGAAAGAAGAGGTTGCTGGATTTTAAACAAACCAAGATCTCCTCGTTTTTCTTACTCAGTGAGTGATTGTTTTGATACGCCCTGGAGAGCAGGGAAAGAGGGAAATGGGGAACATGAATATCGCTTCTACGTTTTTCCACGGTTTGTGTGAATATACGAATGCAGCAATTTGCTGTTTTTGTCATTATTTTGCCTTCTACATTCACTCGCTGGTGTTTACAAATTGTGCACTTGTGGAAACAGCATTTAAGCTGGCCTTCAACATTTTTATGTGTTCCTACACTACATACTATCAGTAAATGAAACTCCTGATAAATGGAACAAATTTTCCTGGTCCCTTCAGGTTCCGTTTATCGAGATTGTACTATATATATATATATATATATATATATATATATATATATATATATATATATATATATATATATATATATATATATATATATATGCAAAAGCAAGCATTTTTTTTTCTTTCATAGAATATATTTATCAGACAAACCAAACAGCCACAGGAGAATCCTTTTTCGAACCCACCGGCAGGCATGGTGCCAATGACCTCCTAAACGACACGTTACAAACGCGGCCGAGTCCACGCAGCAAGCATAAAACGCGGAACCTAACCATATTTGCAGTTACGAGCAACCAACAGGACTCTACGGCCGTGCGGCACGTGGGGACACCAGCGTCCCTAACGGGATGAACGCACAGACAGTGTAACGACAAGTAGGGAAGAGTGCCGAGAGATATCAAGCGCGTGGGGAAAGGAAAGGCGAAGAGAGAAGGGAAAGAGATAGGGACCGTAAGGAAGGATACTGGGATCTGAGAAAAAAACATCAACAAAGAACTCCAACAGCAGACAGACCGATGTGGGAGGGAGGGGAGTGTCTGGTCATGTTTGTCTCTAGTTGTCGTCGCTTGTCGCAGAAGGGACGGCTGTTCCGGGCCCGATAAGGACGGCGAACTCGTTTTTATTGTTTGTCTTTTGTTTCCCCGAGGCCAGGGTTTCCTGCGCGTGCGCCGCTTCCCCGCTATGAAACTGGAAAGGGAAAGCGCATGGGGAATAGGGAAGAACTGGGAGCGGAAGAGAGAGTGAAAAGGAGAGTGAAAGGGAACAGGGGATTGGGCGACACAGAAAAAGAGACGTTGGAGGCCGAGTGAGACATAAAATGGGATGTAGAAGCAACTGTAAACGGCAGATCTGCGAGAAAAAAAAATAGAAGACGCGGAAAAGAATTTTGCAGATATGATACAAGTTAAATCGTCGTGGAAAGTAAGACAGATATATCGAAGGTCGCGGAAGAGCGGAATCGGGCTGGAGAGAGCTGCAGACTGAGAACCGGTTAAGAGAGAGTGTTTTACGCTCTTTGATACTGTATCTTGTTTTTTTGTTTTTTTTTTACAGAACAGTAGCCTTGTTTTCTTTATTTTAATATTTCTCTATGATATTTTTTTTGTATACAGAAGAAACACAGCGGCATGTTTAAACCAAAACAGACAAGTACACAAAAAAGTGTCGCAAGCTACAATTCGTCGAATATGGGAAACCGAGAAAGCTATAGCTCATTTCACGTGTACGACGAACGCCTGACGCGGTCCGCTCAGGGAGGAACGGAGGGGGTGGGGAGGGGTGTGTTATAGAAAGTCGCAGAGACTGTATCAGTACTGCTGTGGAAGTGTGGCTTTAGAGGGCACTAGAGTGCCTTCATGTGCGCTTCGCATAGAGTGATGCCAACTGCTTGTTTCCCTTTCCCACACCCTCTTCCACCGCCATTTTGTTCCTCATTGTTTCCCCGTGCACCGGAAAGTGGCCTTTGTGTCCATCGGTCCTCTTATAAGAGGGGGAAAATGCTAATCCTCCCTCCGTGGGTTCCACAACGCTGCTCCGAACTAGTGAGAAAAAGGTGCTTGTTTCCGGAAGGTTATAAGCTCTTCGGATTATCGCCGAGAACCAAAATGGTTGCTGGTTTGTCGGCGAGCGGTTATCACAAAGGGTGGCATCACTCCTAGCAAGCACACATGAAGGCTCCCTAGAGGGCACCCTTCTTCCTGAGCAATCTCGCCAGTAAAGTTTTTTGTTTTAATTTGGAGGCAAAGAGCGTTACGTGTGCCGATAGCGATATTTAGGACGTTCGCGAAAAAATTTAACCGTGTATGAAATTCCGCGTAAATAAGCAAGTGTTATTTTTACTTGCGAAACAGTGAAACGTCCCGGACACTCGCAAGATGACCGTCCTAGATGAAGAAACAAAACAAGTGTCCCTTGAAGCGACTGACGTTTTGAGCTCCCAGTCGCGCGTGCTGATTCGTGAGTACGCCGCTTAAATGGTGGCCTACACATCGCGGTTTCCACTTTTTCTCACTCCCTTCTTTTCCATAGCTTCTTCATTTTTAAACTTGCCTTAACGCGACCCTTTCCCCCGTTTAGAAAAGGAAGGCACTAAGATGATTATGTTCCCTACAGAAAATCGAGGTTATACGTCGGCCTTTAGGAAAATACTTTAATATCAGCAAAGAATCACGCTTCGGCAGACTGTTTCTCGCGCAGCACACTGAGGGGATTTGAAAGACGAAAAGGGGGGGGGGGTTATTCCAGGAAAAGCAGGACTTGGTGCTTTTAACCACACCAGATCGACAGGACTGAGAATTCAGTGCATGATTTCTAAATCTGCATCTCTCTACAATTTTTTTTACTTCTAGCGCTGCCGAGCTCCCGGAGATTGCATCATGCGTGCATTGCGTCATGTATTCAATTGCGCTATTGCATAATGGGAGGCGGGCGTTATCCTGATTTCCGAACTCTTCTTTTTGCTGAAACGGAGTGGCTCAGATGCTATTTTGTTCGAACGCAATTTAGATAAAACGCATCTTGACGTATTGTGAAAAAAGAACCGACTCCAAGTAATGGCATGCTCGTGGACGCACGCACAGCAATCGACAAACGCTTACTGTCTCATGAACCGCCTTTCGAAGGCATGCGCACATCATTCCTGCAGTGAGCACAAGTCCAAGCTCGAAGATTGGTTCGTGAAGCTGGCAAACCCACTTCAAGCATAATAGTGTGGAGAAGCCGAACCTTGCTTGGCTGAGAGTTGTGCAAGTGCCGCTTTTTCGTTTCTTTTATGTTTTTGTTTTTTTACCTTACGAGTCATTCTATATAAACGTCGATAAAAGTAAATGTCTCGATAAAGTTCCATCAGTTTGATTCTCGTATAGCTCGTCTATAAAAATCCCACGCTGCAGCTTGTAACGCGCCTTCTTTCTTTGTAGTCTTTCCGGCGGAATGAGAAGCGGTTAGTCCCACGAATCTTGCGCAACGTCGTGGAAGACGTAGTTGCAAGTGCGTGGCTCGAGAAAGTGCCATATTTGCGCTGATTTCGCGAAGCTGGTTTCTCGGCGGCTGTCTCTGCGACAGCGCGACAAACAACTTTTGAGATAGAGTACAGTTTTTCTGACACTCAAGTCCAACTCCCTTGCTTCCCGTCATTGTTCACTGTGTTCAGATCTGCAACCAACGGGACTTTCGAAGGAGGTCTATCAAACTCTGGTTCTCCAGTCAGCGTGAGTTTATCTGGCATATGCCAGCATGAGTTTATCTGCAGTTTCTGGTGGGTTAGGCGTGGATCCTCCCGTGTTCCACGGCAGACAAAAAGCGATAGGTCCCGCAGTGCGCAGTCGCTCTCGCCCAAGCGTCGTTCCAAACGATATATACGCGCTCTCCTTGCTTCGGCTTGAATTTTTTCCTACGCTTTGTTGTCCCGTTTTTGCAAAACGGGACACGGGAGAGAAAGCGGTCGAACTTGATTGATTGGCTTCTTTGAGCTTAATTTGATGGGTTCCATCATATCGTAGCGCCGGTAGCGTTCGAACTTGACGTAGAACAGAGTATGAACTAGAATTTGTGGTGAAGTATTTCATGGGCGTTTCAAGGAGCTCTGTCCCCCCCCCCCTTTGTAACGCAAAGTTCAACAGCGCCTCATTGCGGCATTTCTACGAAAAAGAATGTCTCTAATATTTGCGCAAACAATCGATAAACTTTTTTTTTTCAATTTTGCTCTTGCGAAGGTGTTGATAAACATTCAATCCGTTCAGGGAGACGAAAATCACGTGTCCACCATTTTGATCGCGTACGGAGGTCCTCTTATGTGGTCTCATCCGCTCATCTTAGCGGGTCAGACTCAAGCGCGGCAGGAGAACGAGACTGGGAGCGGAGACGAGAGTTAAGCCGAGCGGCCGCAACGCCCGCGCTGGCGATAATCCGGTTGTTGTCGCGACCGCGACAGCGCACCCGACGCGAGCTTTCTACGTCCGGCGTTGCGTCGACTCGAATACTGGCAGCAACCGGAGATTAATGAGGGATTAAGGCGGTCGAATTACGCCTGGCGGGCCGTCCGCCTTTGTGCCCGGCTGTGGAGGGAACCCGACCGACATGTTCCAGCCGCTGTCGACGAAATTTGGTCCGCTCACGGAAGTTGGCGTCTCTCAAAAAAGGTCGGAGTTTGAAGTGGGGTCTAACAATATCGTCTCTCCGTATGTCCTTTTTTAATTAAATCCTTATAGGCTACATTTTTTATCATCCAAGTTATTGTCTTTGGTGGTTGCGCCACCAATCGGCACGGCTTCCAATAAGTGTATAGTCACCGAAGGGATGAAAAGTGCAGGCCGTGCCTTTCAAATGCACGGCTCCCTGCACTCGCTGCCTTCCGTCGTGCTCTGGCTTCGCGCGCACACTCGAAGCTCGCGGGACGCCGAAGTGTCATTGAAAATAGGAAAAGTTCGCGCTGGAGGCGGGACAATAAATCTCATCCTGCCAGTGCCTATGGCAGCGGAGCACCGTGACATCCTCTCATACTTGGTGCTCGCTTTGCTTCAGTGTGTGAGAAGATGATCATCATCGCTCGTAATTGACTGAATCCTGAGGGCTCGTACGGGCCCACGGGGAGTTTCCATCTCAATGTAAAAGCGAACAGTAAAAAGCTAACACTCGATAGAGCCTTTTTCTTTTATTTCAAAAGTGCGCGCCATTGACAGGTCCGCCATTGTTTGGGCACGTGCTTTGAGCATGTATTGGGCACGAGGGCCGCGTCGGTCCAACGCTGGAGGCGGGCCATGAAATACCTGCCTCTCTGTTTTCATCCGTCAGTGATTACAAATAAAAGAAACTAGTTGGTGCTTATGGTACAAGTACAACTGAAAAATCGTTAGTCTTTTAGTAGTGCTATAAATGGGGTATTATACCCACTGTGTCAAATGGAACCGTTCCAGGACTACTGAAAAGACCATATAACCGATATGGCAGTGATTTACATTTCTGTTGGTCTGGGATGGCGGACACGATTAGAAGCTTTGACTGCCTCCGGGCGTTCCTTAAGAGTTATGAGGCGACCAGTCATACTATAGACAGCATCACGCATCAAAATCGTGAAACTGCCAGGTCTTGTGTTTGTTCCCTTACCGGCTAAAATGCATTGCTCCTCAGTGAGAACCGAAAGCACGTGCTCGGTGTCGCGAGCTTCAAAATGTGCGACTCCTTCCCGGGAAGCTTCCGTCTCCGTGGCAGTATTTTCCCCGAATGTAAACGTCGACAATAAGCCAACATTATTCCATTTCCAATGACACCACAAGATTTTCAATCTTGGGAGAGATATGCCTCACTCGAATGCGCACTTTTAGAAGCATTCAAACTCGTCTTAAATCGCGGGCAGGTAGGTAGCGCCATCACGATAAATGATTGAAAGAGAGCCCGCGATGTGCGAGAATTCCCAACCACAAAATGAAAATAGAAAAGAAAAACGCAGCCCACACCCGCAAAAGCAAGCACACGCGCAGAGCGTCTATAGCCTCCTTCGTGGCGCCATCACCGCATACCTCCCACACCCTGAAAAACCAATCTATCAAACCCGATATTTCTTAGTTTCCGTTCTCCTGCTCAAATGCTTTTCCAGACGTCCTCTTCTTCCCCCCTTTCTCTCTTTCTCTCTATTTCCACCTTAGCACCCCTTGAGTCAATAACCTTCTTAACCGCTTCCTTAGAGCTCCGCCGACCTACCCTTCCCGTCGCTGCCCTTTGTCTCTCACCTCCGTCACTCAACTCGATCTCGCCAACCTGAATCTAGCCGCATCACTTTCGTCAAATCGCTCCCCAAACCTCTATCCCCATTACCGTCCCCTGACCCCGTCTATTCCCTAGGCTTTCCGACATTCTTATACTCTTTTTTAATCCCCGGACTTTATTTATTTCTTCCGTTCACGCGTAGCGCAGGTAGACGAACGAAGCCCCGGACACAGCGATGGAACTCCCCTCTTCCCCATCCCTTTACTCCCCCTCTCCTCTTTTCCTCCCGCGTCGAATTCCGAAGTTTCCCCGGCATCGCTTCTTCTTCCCTACTCTCCCTTCGTCCCATTTCCCCTTTCTTGTCCGAGCACTCCTTCTCTCCTCGTAAGGGAACGGGGCGAAAGGGGGATGGGGGTGGGGAGATCGAAGCTATCTCCGTCCGACAGCCTTCGGGGGCGAGCACGCGCGGGCGGCGAGCGGAAATTAGTGGTCGTCCGCGGTTCCCGGCGGCGACGGCGGGAGCTCCCTATCTGTCCAACGGCGCGCGCGCGCTCGCTCGTTCGTTCGGCCGTCCCGTCGCCTTCGGCAGGCAGGCAGGGCCACCCCGCGATCCGAACCCCCTCAGAAACACAGCCCCGGGTTCGGCGGCGATGGTCGATCGGAGAACCAATACGTCAGCATCGACCACCTCGGCCCCGCGTCGTGAAGCGCCGTTCGCACCGTCGGTGGGGGTGTTGCGACTTCGTTCTGAAGCTTTGCCTTATCAGAGATGTGCAGATGCAGTTGGTGACACCTGCGCTGGAAGGCTCGGACCTCCTTTCCCCTTACGCGTTCTTGGATTTTCTTGGGAGTGTGTGGACTAAACTCGGAGTTGGAGAGTTTGGATTCCTAGTTTGGGGATCGATTTTTGGGGTGCTCTCGAACTGTGTTATTATGCGCCAGTTTTGATTTTTCGTGGCCCTTTTTTTTGTTCTTCTTCTTGTGGAATGGCGATAATGCCAGAGTGGAGCTAGCCTCGCGCTTACTTTTGCGTGAAAATACGCGATGTGATTTTTATGTGCGATTTCTCCGTGCTTTCCTTAAACTCGATGCTGACTCGAACTGTGCTCGAGTAGTCTTTGGGAAGGTGGTTTATTTACCAACACGGAAAGGTCGACCTGAATGCGCGCTGATCTGCAACTACGTGGAAAAATATGAAAATTAAGTTTATTATTATTATTAATATTATTATTTTATATTATTATTAGTATATCAGAGGTTAGACAGGAAAAGAAGCCAGGAAAGCTAACTGTACAGAGAGAAATTGTATCAGATAAAATAGCCAGCATATAATATTAACATCGAAGTTTAAAATATGAAGTAGATTGTGTCACTCTGTGGGACCGAATGTATTCTAGACCGCGTTGAATAGGCGAAAATCCAGTGAGAAAATTACCTAGCGCTTTTGTGGCTTTACACGAACCCCAGAATTTTTCCAATGCCCAAGGAGGCGGTGAAGTTTAATTTTGTCATTAGTCCTTGGTGTCAGTTGCATCTTCATCAACTTTCATCTTCAGCAGTCTGCACATGTAGTGTGAACGAAACTCCGAGAGACATAAGTCACGAGCGATGAGACGACGACGACGACGGCGGTTGTGACGCAGAAGACGGCGGTAACGGCGGACGGACCGACGGCTCCCAAGAAGCGCGCTGCGCAGGCGCGTTACGCCAATCATGAGGGCACCGCTGAGCGCCGAAAGGAAACATGGCTGACGACACCCGTCACGCTTGCCCGGAGATGTAATAACAAACAAAAAGGGGCAATGGTGAAGACGTTTAGCTAAATGTTGGCCACGCCAACGTCATAGCCTTGACTGCGCTGTTGCTTGCGCGCTTGAGTCAGCCGATTTCGGCAACTTGACGAGTTGCAAAGTTTGCCGGTCCGTTTAAGAAACATTTAGACAGAATTAGGTCGTCATTTTTGACGTGTAGTCTTTCTATGTGATACTGAAGAGGACTGCATTGTTTTCTTTTGTTCAAAAACAAAAGTGAAGCGGATTGCCCTGTAAGTGTTTTGTGTTTTATTATCAAATAGAGAAGCGCTTCAATTTCACTTTATTTCTTGAATTTTTAGCTGGTACTTTTCCTTTTAATCTGGTGAAAAATAGAAAGAGAAATAACTCAAGAAGGCTGTTTTTCCGGGGAAACAAAAAAGATGCATACGCAATACATTCCGACGTCTCTTCCTCTCCATCGCCCGACGCAAACCGCCGAAGAACGTGGACGCATACGGCACGAAGAGGCGAAGCGGAAAGAAAGTAGCCATCGCAGCGGCCATTCCCCGTGGGCACGTCGTGCTCGCGGGGGCAGGGACCGAGACAGTGCCGCTCCTGCTGCACCTTGCCCGAAGACGGGATTAGCCGGGCGTCCGCAGAACGAGCTATTATCTGAAATCAATGGAAACCCTGACGTGTCCGCGGGAGCCGACGGCCAGAAATCGATCCCCGCTCCTCTCTTTGCCGAGGTCGGGGCGGCCGCGGCCCACTCGTGCGCGAGGAACGCCGTGCGTGCTGGTGCTCTCGAGGCTTCGAGAGTCGCCCTCTCGACATGCGGCAACGGAGGCTGGCACTTGGCCCGTTCACACAGTAGCGTTTGCTTATGTTGCGTTGTGTTACGGGAGCTTACGTCTGCTCACGTCGAGACTCTAGAGTCACCGATACATCCGTGCTTCGTACATGAAGCGTGGCCACCAGTTCAAGAAGTAGCTTTGCACGCGATATACGGAGCACTGATGTTCCGGCGACTCGTAACGTAAAAGGCCCGTTCACACGGGAGCGTTCGGTTACGTTTTCTTACGCTACGCAATAAGTGAACGTCACATTCGTGCCTCGAACGTCGTGTGCATGGCTACTCCTTCAACTGGTCGACACGCGCTTCACACAAAGCACGGGTGTTCCGGTGACCTTCGACATAAGTGCGGACGTACGCTTCCGTAACGTCGCGCTACGTACGGAAAAGGCACTGCGTGTGAACCGGCTTTGAGGGGATACAAAGCTTCTGTGGAAATGTCCCCGCTTATTCCGGGTCCCACAAGAGCGACAAACAGAAACAACCAACACCGACAAGCCTCAAATACGAGCAGCATGCCCGCGACGGTACTTTTCGCAAACTCACCGTCTCTCGGCGCTCGTGAAGTAAGCACGAATGTTTGCAAGCCTGCCAAAGATACCCTCGCGTGCATGATGCTCGTGCCTGAGGGTTGTCGGTGTAGGTTGCTTCTGTTTGTGTAGCGCTCTATAGCCAAATCTACAAGCGCGAGCTTTAGCCCGCGCTCCTGGCTCTGATACATAAATTTCTAGCGCGAGCGCTTGCTCTGCGGAAGTAAGCTTCAAAGAACGACCTCGAGCTCTCGTACCTGTGGCATTGGCTGCGGTCTCAGGTTAAGGATGAACGGACTATTGGCGACGTGCGCGATCGAAAGCGTCGCCGTGGTCGGCCTTCAACGATTGGACGAGTGTTGACTATGACGTCAGCAAAGGATTTCTCATCGACAGAAATAAGGGATATGTAAGAACTTCATTTTTCACGATGTTGGCAGTGTTGGTTTCAGAGAGCAATGATTTCAAGCTTCCACCGTGCTCATTACAAACACCATCGAACGTGTTGCTCGCAAGGTAACGACGTCGCGAAAGGGAACCATAGGAGGGAGCCACCAAAACATCTCGCCGCTAATAGTGGGGCTCGGGCAGTACGCCTGGTCCACATGGCGCCCTTTCGCTTGCGATCTCGAAGCTGCAGCGTTGAACGCCGCAACTTTCATCACATTTATGTTACCGCACGAGCGACGTCGAAACTGTGAAATCGCAAGCAAAATAAGACCACGTGAATCCGGCATAACTGCTTGAAACTTGCCCCACATTCGCTATCTGCTAATTTTAGCAGTACGCAACCTGAGCGCACAGGCAAGTCTAGGCCATACAACTGTTGTTCGCACTGCTAGGCATTTCCGCACCGATGGCCCTCCACTTAGGAAATAAGGCGAATAAAGCACAGGCATTCGACGGTGTCAAAATATTACCTCAGTAGCTGAGCATGCTTCCTGCTTGCTTGCAACAGTTTGAGGAGTGTGCTTCGATACGGCGATTTTAAAAAAGTACCATGCCGCCAGCACGCACTCGTCAACTTCAGTTATGCTTCGGCTTCGCGTGCACGCTCGAAGCTTACGAGACGCCGAGTTGTCATCAAAGGTAGTCAGCTCACGCAATAAGCCGGGGTCACACTGTTCATATATGAACCAAAAGACAGTCTTCAAACAGATTAAAATGCGAGTTACCGCGAGATCCGTGCATAGAACACCGCCCGGCAATGAATTCATGGAGAAACTGGGAACGTGGCATTCGAACCATGGACATTGCGGTGACTCGTTTTTGCAAACTGCCTCTTGTATGATGTCCGAGCAGTGCGACCCCGGCTTTAGAGTCTATTCACTGGCGGCCATAGCTGAGTGCATAGTTTCTCAACGCGTGCTGACGGCGAGCTTTCACGATGCTTTTGCCACGTGCATTCTACACCATCAAGATCACCGGTTTGGGAACCTATAAGTGTGATCTCGTTCCGAGCATGCCCAGTGAAGAGTAATGGCCTCAAGAATGGCGTTCTCTGAATACTACCTGTAGGTGGGATGGGAAAATAGTGCCGTTGCCTTCACTGCCTGTTAGCGGGACACAATCAGGTGCTAGCACACAGGCGATCAGACCTCGCAAGGTGATTGGCTGATCGGTTTCGGTTGCCATGGCAATCGCCATTTCGGTCCATCTGAATCTTCGAAGCTTCGAAAGGGTTGTTTCTAACCAGTCGCGCCAAGAATGCTACGCAGCGTCATCGTACTGAAAGCGTTCCTCGCAATTATAAGCGTCTTTGGAACCAGTGTATGCAATACACTTATCAATCATGCTTATCTCCATAGGTTTCTTACAATAGTATTGTTGTTCATGCGTCTTTCAAGAAGGAAAAATAGGTTTCAATGCCTCCAAGCCCTGACGGTGCGAAGATGTGCGCTTCTTTCGCCGATGTGTGGATAGCTAAATTTCTGTATTGAAGAAATATCTTTATAAAGCAATTTGTCAACCAGAATTTGAGTTGGCTCACCGAGAATGGAGAGGAATAGGAACCAAAATGCCGACCATACGGGGAGCTTGGTGCAACTTTCCAATGATCACTCAGTGACTATAGGCTCTATAGTCACTGAGTGAGTCACTGAGGCTCTATAGTCACCGACTGAGAAACCTTCATGCCGTTCTAACCTTCTCAGTTACTATGCGGTGCCTCAAAGTTCTCCTGCCCCAGGGTGGTGGTATCTTTTCTTGCGCCGGATACCACAAACGCGTCCCAAAAAAAGCATGCAAGTAAACTTTGGCTCGTACAGTGGCACTACAGCGCACTCACTTTTCGACGCCCTAGCGAGTAGGTTTTTTTTTTTTTAAGTCATCGCCACCCTAAGGTCAGGACGGCTGCTGTTTAAATTTTGGAAAGGCCCGAGGGAGGTTGGTTGCCCATCGCCGCACTTCTGCTCTGGCGGCCATATGATCGCTGAGGTCATGGCGCAGGACGGTGCTAGGAGGTCGTCATTTGTATCTTAAAATAACCTACCGTTAACGATATATCGTAAAGTGTCAGAAAAAGATTCTTGAAGTCTATCAAAGTTACCTAACCTAGTGTGGAGTCCACCCCACGATACGCGCATATGTCGAACACAAACCCCTTTAGACGCCAAAAAAAAACAAACGAAAAAACAAATAGAGGATGAATATAATCCGAGCAAGGAAGATATTTCTCCTCCTAAAAAGTTTGAAATAATACACCAAGATTAAACGAACACGAACGACCTAAGAAAAGAACAAAATCGGAAGAAGTTGCGACGAGTTGGGAGGAAGGAAGGAAGGTCTCATTATTTCCACTTCTCGCTGTTCTCGCTAACGGGAAGGGAAACGGGCGCAGTGGCCGACCGATGGCTCCCAACTAACGTCACCTGCATCTCTCTCTCTCTCTCTCTCTCCCCCTCTCTCAATTGGAGGCACACACAAAGGCTGTGGTCAGTGTGCGCACCGGCTGGACCCGTGGCCGCTCCCTTCTTCCTACCTGGAAAAGACTTCGCCGTTGAAAGAACGGCGGCAGGAAAAGGAAGACCGTTCGTTTCCTTCTTGCCTCGCTTCACGGGGGTAAAAAAAAAAAAGTAAGAAAGACACGAAAGGCGGTTGAAACCCAACGCAGCAAGTACCTGGAGCCAGCCGGACAGCAGTAATGATTAGAGCGTTTCGATGTTAGGTCCCCCGGGGCGATGCTGTCCGCTTCGGAGATCCGGGCGCCGTCGAGCGAAGGGCAGTTGAAGTGGAATAACGAACATCCTGCAGCCAACGAGGGCCGCCTCTTATTCTCGCCGTGTAGCATCGACGGACGCGCTTTCTTTCTCTTGACGAGACAGTTAGCCGTCTTTTCTTCTTCGTAATCGCCGTCCGACGCCATGAGGCCCCTTTATTTTTGGACGCCGGTCACATATAGCTGAATCAAGGTGGGACGTGTCTAACGTTGCCTATCAGCTTCTCAATAAAAAATAAAAGAAGAAAAATAAAAAAGAAGACTATCTACTTGACGTCATTTCGACATGTTATGTACATATTTTTTGTCGTGACTTTTGTCTATTGATAACGCAAGGATCGATTGTATCATGTCGCGTCTCCAAGCGCGTCTTGTGGGACCCCCAGTCGCAGAGAGCTGCACGCTTGTAGCGTCTGACGACGCTACGATAGTCACGTGACCCGATCACAACGCTGGATTGGCTAGGATAGCTCGTGGCGTCTGCGGCGTTCTATCGTAAGGCGAAACGAAGTATAGACAGTCTCGGTGGCCAGACTTGCTTGGCTGGAGACAGCGACAGCCGTGGATATCTGTCTACATGAGCTTAGTGTTACATCGGTCGAGAATAACGACAGCCTAATCAGGCGTAGTGTCGTCTGTGAGCATTTTACTGCTTTGCCGGTTCATCTTGCAGATAGCAATTAATGCAAAGGCGCAAGCGAGCTGGACAAGAGTGATGATAATAATCCCTGGAGAATGGGAACAAGGGGGACAAAGGAAAAACTCCAATCTACAAACACAGCTAGGTGACTGGTGCGCGGCCGAAGAAATCCGCCGGGCCTTGGTATCCAACCGGGGACCTCACCATTTCCGGCAAAGCGCTGCAACAACTGAGCTAATTAGAAGTTAGACGTCAGCAGAGCAAACGGGTTTTATCACCTGCCACCAGTCTTACACCAACAAGGGTAAACGGCCTGTATTTTATGGTTATGATGATAATAAAATTAATGCAAAGGTGCAAGCGAGCTGGAAAAGAGTGATGTTAATTTAAAAATAAACAATGCAAATGAAAAAAACAAAAAAAACAATGTAAGTGAGCCGGACAAGATGATGATAATTGTCATCCCTTTTGTCCAGCGCGCATGCACCTTAGCGTTAATTACATTATTATCATAACATTTAAACGCAGGCCGTTCACCCTTGTTGGTGTTAGACTGGTGGCAGCTGATAAAACCCGTTTGCTTTACCGACGTTCAACACCTGGTTAACTCAGTTGGTAGAGCGCTCAGTTGGAAATGGCATGGTCCCTGGTTCGATACCAGGACCAGGCGGATTTTGTTCTGTCGCGCACCACTCAGCTAGCTGTGTTTGGAGATTTGTGTTTTGTCCTTTGTTCCCCTTCTCGAGTGATTATTACCATCCCATTTGGTCCTCACGGTTCGTGCTTCACTGCCACTCTAACGTTTCTAAGCCCATCAAAGTAATAAGCTTATTTTGCAGATTCGAATTCGTCCGTATGCTCGCGCAAAACATCTGTTTTGTTGATGTAGTTCTTTTTGCCACGATTGCGACGTTAAAGCGCATCTATATCTGAATTGTCACTAAATGCCGCACAAAACGCTCCCCCCCCCCCCCACCAAAAAAAAAAAAATATTTCAATAATTAAATTAACGTGTTTACAAGAAAGAAAGAGAGAGATGAAAATTTTTAAAGACTCGCTAGAACCAAGAGGGGTTTCGTAATTATAGTCCTCGCGTGCGTGAGTCGATGCATGTTAGCGATCGAACGGCCTCGGTGAGAATAAGGACAACGACTTTCGATATACGTTTGATTCATGCATACATGTGCGCTTCCAACATGTCTGCAGACATCTTTTGTATGACTATTGGGACCGTGATAACACGCCTCGGACACGCTCTACACACTGCCCTTTGTTGTGATGTATAGACGGTGTGATCGCGACGTAAAGGAACGCAGAGAGTGACTCGTTTACGTTCGCGTGTCGGGTTTCGCTCTTCGGCGTTGGCAGATGCCAATAACAACGCCGCTCGAGACAACCATAGAAACAGCCCGCATTCCTTAGGCTGTCGGGGACTATATACTTGAAACGGAAATGGTTCCAATCACGAATCGCGCACGGTACGACTCTAATATAGAAATACTGAGCTCGTTGTCGCGCGTTTATTCTGGCACGCATTCAAGAGGAGCACGCCGCAAACTCGGTATAAACACGCGATCACTACAACAATGTGTAATGAGTAAGAAAAAATATATATATAAATATAAAAGTACCTAAAGGGGGGAGAGCGAATGTATAGTGTTTTGTCACTGAGAAAGTGACGTAAACATCCTGTATAACGCTTCACGCTTAGATATCTACCGTCGCCATTTGAATGTTGACGCGAACGATGCATCTGCGCTGGCTGCGTCGCTTGCGGTCGAATAATCGCAAATCTCGGAGACACTCACCGTTGTAACGTCGGGTAGGGATTGGACTTGGCGAGCAACTCGGGACGCGGGTGGACAAAAAGTCTCGCGCCGCTTTTCATGGCAACCGTCGGTGCCTTGGTTGCGGTGAACGCGGCGACCGTACGCGTCTTCACCAGACCTTAGAAGGGCGCCTTATGCTCACACAACTCATCACTTAAAATGTGCTTACCTTTACGTCAGGGTGCTGGTAAAACAAATTACCGCCCACAAAAAAATAATAAAAAAAAAGAACGAAGGACATGATAAAAAAGAAACGAACGGACGATCGACTACAGGATAATTTGCCTAATCAGATTCAAACTGGAGTTTTACGCTAATTTGTTTTTGTCATTTTCATTAGCTAAAAAAAGGTAGCTAAGGAAGTATGAAACGCTTCACTTACACGTTCTTTCCTCCCGTTTTTCCCCTCTCCTTCTTCCTCCCTCCCTTTTTCCTTTCTCCCTTTCTCATCCCCGAACAGAGAAGCCGAGCTTGGAGCAGAACTCGTTGCGGTGCCCGACGACGAAAAACTTCGAGGAGGCCGCGAAGGAACAAGTCATCTCCGGCCTCAGTCCCTCCTTCAATCATCCCGGCGAAGAAAACACAGTCCTTCTACAAACAGCCATCGGCCGTAGATAACAACGGGACATCGGGAAAAAACAAAAACAAAAAAACATGAAAAACATATGAAATAAAACCAAGAATCAAAAAAGAAGAAAGTGAGGAGCAAGCTGAGCAAGTTGAGAGAGAAAAAAAGGAAAACAAGAGAAAGCATTGCGGAGCCCGAGGAGGAGCCGGTAAGTCAGTCGTCGAGTTTTTGTTGTTTTTCGCGTTGTATTTTCTTGAGCTTGGATTTCCTGGAGGCTCAGTTGAATCCTAAGATTTCGTTTTGCTCATCCCCCCCCCCCCCCTCCCCCTGGCTTGTAGCCCCACTCTCGCCTTTTCGTTGCTGTTGCAGCTTCGTCTCGGGCTGGCCGAGCCGAAATCGAAATGTCAACCTTCGCGCTTTTTTGTTTTGTTCCCCTTTCTTCAGTTTTCCGGTTTTTATAGGCGCTGCTGTCTGTCGCGTGCCGTAATAATAAAAGATAAACCGTGGAACGGGACAAATAAATCCGGATTTTTCCCATCGGCTTTGCTCCCTTTCCACGCGTTGGGTCTTATTTGTTGATGTTGGCGCAATTTAATGTTATTTTTAAAATATATTTTGGGACACTATACGCTGAATCTTCTTAATTTATATATATACTATACAATACGTGAAGAGTAGAGCGTTTTTATCAGTGCCTTTCATTACGAAAAAAGAGTGTCTAAAAAAAAAAAAAAAAAAAACCTGGTGCCGAATTTGAGCGTCGTTCAATACTCCAGACATAAACCTGGTCCCGGCCACTAAATCAGTTATGCTTTACGTAGATTAATGACGCTTCAGCCATCTGGCGCTTAAAATAGTTGTTGGCAGTTATCCGAGGCTTTGTCTGAAACCGCGGGAAACGCTTTTTCTGTCCTCCTGAAATGTTAAAACAATCCGCGACAGAGCAAAAAACGATATTCTGTGAGCCTCCTGTCACCGTAACTTTAAAGATAAGAAAGTCGTATTTTCAAATCGTAACTCTATATTTGAGGCCGTTCTGCACTAAGCATCAAAATGGCGGCGCCCGAAAGATAATCGGGAATGGAGTGCCAGTACTCTAAGACTATAGAAATTATTAAGTAACCATTGTCCAGGCGACTAACAGTCACGTGGCTTCTTCTCGATAATTAATAATGTTTCCTGCACGTAGCAAGCAACAGGTTCAAATAGTTTTTTGAAAATCGCGAGATTTGTTCTTTTTTTTTCCTGACGAAACGTACTTGCCTTTAACGTCAGAATCCTAAAGTATTAAGTTTCGTAGATAATGAATATCATTCGGCTCACCTGAAGTGAACAGAGTGCTTCGGCACCGAAATAGCGATGGTGTAGTCTGTGTCACCCGGGGCGATGCGCACATTTTAATAGGATGGATGAATGGAGGGATGCTAATGGCTGTACATTTTATAACTGGCGGTAGCTTGCGCCACCTAGCCTATACTTCCTTTCAACTCAAGTCCATACCAGACGCAGCCGACGCTGCGATCGAATGGGACCAATCAAGCAGCGCCAAAAGCGCAAGTCACTGGGCCTTTTCTGTTTGTGATTGGTTCAGCGATGATAGAACACGTACAGAAACATGACAAGAACCATGATGGTGCGCTTTTGACGCTGTCTGGTTGGTCCCATCAGCTCGTAGCGTCGGCAGCGTCTAATCAATGTTGTTGATTAACACCTGCCATACAAGGAGGCCGTATATAGTGGAGGATTTGCTACGTCACCTTCCAAAAGTCAGCACGGGGTCGCCCATTTGAAAGCAGTGCCGCATCAGCATCCGGTTGCGATCCGTATTCAGTCATTGTGGATATAAGTCCTAGCCGAAGCATGACGCGACACTTTTATCCGCATCGTGTCACCAAGCTGATCACGTTATGTGACGTCACAAATCCGGCACTTTGGCCTTGCTCCCTAGTAGGTGTTGGTTGGCAGCACCAATTAGAGTCGTTGTGTCATTGAATCCCTTCCTATCCCTCCAGTTGTTTTGATGGGCGTCTTTCAGCAGTAGTGGGCGCACTATCCGCAAGTTCCAGCCACGGAGTCGCCGCCCTGGTGGCCACCCTCCGAAACGCCACTTGGGTGATTGATTTCGCTGTGTATACGGTAGGAAAAGAGAAAAGCGGTGCTGATGATCATATAAACCAATCATTAGCGCGGACAAGACGAATACCAAGCGTCGCAAGTGCGCTAAATACAGGTCCCGTAACATCTATTTATTTTCTAATTGTGTGAGACGACAGTTCTTGCACACGATCCGCTCGAGCCCTTCTCCAGTATCATCACGATAGGTCTTGCTTAAGGCGTTGATTGCTTCGTACACAATAAAATGCAGAGAACCACACAATTATTTCACTTTACACGTTACTGGCCTACCGGTGCTGTGGAATGATCACCCTCCTGACCGCCATATTGACGCGATTAGCGCGCCCCTTATATTACCTGGAACTTGCGGATTTTGACTATCTGGGTGTGTGGAAAATTCGAAAGGTCCGTCATTTAAGCCGTTCTTTTTTAATGCGTTAGCGTTAGAACGCTCCGTTCTGACGAAAACCCGGCGCTGTCTATCGTTTGTCAGCACCGTGCAAAGAGGAGGGAGAGGGCGACGTGTGCGACGCTCCCATGGTCCGAAGCGCCGACGTCAGCACGCGTCAACCTCTCCATCTCTCCACGGCGCTGACAAACTGACAGACACCGCCGGGTTTTCGTCAAAACGAGCCCTTTCGTTTTCGTCAAAGTCACGCGCACAGCTGGCGCGGAGCCAGAGAGGAGGAGGCGCAGCGAAACACATCCTAGATAACGAAGTCGTAGTGCTCAATGAGATGTCGTCATCAGAAAAGGCCAATGCTGGACACAGATTGGAAACAAGTGCTGAGTCAGCGCTCGGCTTCGAGTCAAGTTTGAGCCGAACGTTGACACTATCCTCGTGTCCAATCTGTGCCCAGCGTTGACCTTCTCTGGTGACGCCATCTCATTCGGCACTACGGCTTTGTTATCTAGGAGGTGTTCCGCCGTGGCGTGGGGAATGCGGGCGTGCTCAGTTGCCGCTCTGCCGTCGCCGGTTGCCCTTCGCTCTGGATTTCCGTAGTAGGGGTGCGTGGGCTGTGATAAGTATGTGTAGATAAAACGATGGAAGCGGTTACCTCCACGAGTGATATGGATGGGGTACCTTCCTCGAGTTGTATGGATGTGGTTCTTTGCGCGAGTGATATGAATGACCGTATCCAAGGGCATCGACCTACTCTGACAGGCAGAGTACGGAAAAGGGGTGAAAATAAATTACAAGAAGATCCATTGGTGGATTCTTAGGGAATCCGTTAGCGTGACCCCTGGGAAACGCCACAGACGTCCCTCTTTGGGGAACGCTAACACTGGCCCCAAAAAGAGGCAGCAAAAACTAGAGGAAGCAAAAGAGAGAGCCAAAAGAGAAAAGTCAAGGAGTCAGCGTTAGCGTTTCCCAAAGATTGACGTCTGTGGCGTTTGCAAGGGTCACACGTATCCCTGAGAGTTGACCAATGGATCTTCTTGTAATTTTTGTGTAGTCTTTCAGTATTATTCGACCCGTTTTTATCCACCTATATCTCTTCAGGTGCCCCCTTTTGCCCGCGCGGGGCTTCCTCTACCTGGAGAATAAAAACGGTATTTGATAGTGGTGTGCATCGTCATTAATCACCCCTTTCCCTCTAAAGTTCGTAGATAAAGGACACTCTTCGTGCATCTCAGAAGTACCGATATTCTTTGAAGTGCCGACGTCTGCGTGACAGTACAGGCATAGGAAGCGAAGGGTGAAGGGCAACCGAAGAATAAACTGCTGGACGACGTTTTGCTTCCACGAAAAGCGCTTCGTCATGCAAGTCAGTTATTGTTAGTTGAAAAATAAAGTGTCACACGTTTTCGATAAGTTTGCGGGCCACTGTTTATGCTGTGAAGTCCTTCATCGCGGAAACCTCGGGTTACCGCGTAAAACGACTTCGTTTAAGCAAAAGCCCATATGCAGCCGAGGCCAGGAGGTAATGGGACCAATCAAGCAACGTCAACTTCGCTAGTCACTAGGCCTTTTCTATTTCTGATTGGTTCAGAGATGATAGAACACGAACAGAAACATGACGAAGACCATGACGGTGCGCTTTTGATGGTGTCTGATTGGACCCATCAGCTCGTAAGGTCGGCTGGGTCTGAACTTAAAGGTGCCCTGAGAAGGTTTCTTAGATCGCCTAAAAATGGCGATAACTCACTCTGCGGGCTCTAAGCATCATATAAATTCATAAATCACAACGATGCACTGCCGATCTTTTTAATTAAAAAACAATCAGAAATCGAACACACCGACGTCCTCTCCGGCGATGGGAGGAGCATTGTTCCGACAGCCGGGCCCAGGACGACATGTGACTAATGAAAACGCGACGTGTCGTTGAGATTGCAAACGCTGTTTTTGCAAGATGTGCATGCTTCTGTAGATGATGAAAGCAAAAAAGGGTAGTCAAAAAATGCTATTTTTCGCTGAGAGGGAACATAATACTGCAATAGACGGCTCAAGAACAAAGCACTATATGTGGTGTTTTTTGCTGTGTTTTTTTTTTGTCTTCCGCGGGAGTAATCTGTCAGGTCGTCAGCTAACGATCGCGCGCTCACTGGGTTCAATCGTATAGTCCGGGCTGTATGTGCAACGAGCCGCGCGTGATCGAGATATCGCTCCGCGGTTCCACCGGTCGGAGGCGCGAGGACCCTTCGCTTGCTATTGGCTGACAGTAGTCCTTGTTTCGGAACATGCTTCTCCCATCGTCGGAGATGACCTCGGTGAGTTACGATGTTTGATTTTTTTATTATTATGGAAATTTGCCGCGTATCGTTATAATTTGGGGATTTCTAAGATGCTGGGAGCCAGCAAAGTGGATTATCGCCATATTTAGGCGAACTCAGAAACCTCTTCAGGGCAGCTTTAAGGTGAAGTGAAGTATAGAAGCGCAATGCTGGCGCTCGGCGATGCCAATATACTTGCGTCTGCCTATTTTTCCAGGCACTTTCCTCAAAATTAAGCGTATTTACAACGTAAGGCGGATCGAGGATTCACTAGCTATGACATAATATGCAGACACTCTTCTATTAGCGGCAAGATGTCTCGGTTCTCCTATGGTTTCCACCCGTGATGTCACGTGATGCCTCAAAGGTTGTGATCTTGGCTGCATATTATCCGTTGCGAAGGACTTGTCTGACGGCAGTAGAAACGTCTATGTTTTTGCTTAACCGACTAACGTTCTGACATTGCACTTACTTCCGTCGATGAATGCAGAATAAATTCAATGCTATGAACACAATGCTATATGAGCGGTGAGACCAGATGTGCCCGTCTGCATGCCGCTTTGACGTGTATATATGCTCTCGTCGAGGTTCCCTGGTTTTTGCCCGGTCGGTGCAAGTGAGGAACTTACTGATGATGACGCAGTGAGTATAAACCTGGTGTTTCAACTAACATTGTCACGAATAAAAAACGCAGATGAATGTGAAACAGAAAACTGGTATGACTTAGGCAAACTTAAGTCTACAAACTAACCTAACAGTATGTACCACGCAACTTGTGTAGGAATGTGTAGGAAGGATCCATACTGTATCGAAGCATCCCGCCACCGCTGCTTTGGCTACACGCGGTAAGTTCAGGAATGTTCCGAACGAAAACAGACAATGACAGCCGAGAATGAGCTGGAATCTTTCACTATAGGAAGTATTCACTGGCGGCCATAGCTGTGTGCGCGACTGCTGAGCGCGTGCTGATGGCTAGCTTCCAGGGTTCTTTTGCAACGTGCACTCCACACCGTCAAAATGGCCGGTCTTTGCAGCCTATTAATGGGGGCTCGTTCTGAGCATGCGCTCTAGAGAGCACCCACAAATATGGCGCCCAGTGAATACTGCTTATAGAGTATACAGACCTATTTTGAGCGGGGCTCGAAAGCCGGCTCTTCCGCGTGGCTGCCTCGTGCGTTAATGCTGACTCCGCCACGCACTCGGCAATGTTGACTCGGCTGTGCGGTATACGTAAACATTGAAAGGGTAGATTGACAAGTTGGCGCTGAGGTCTTCTAAGGATATATGTCGTAGGACGAAAAGGGTAGGACATCTGTTTGACGTAGTATACCACCCCACGCCGCGCACACATGATACATTAAAAACATATTCAGCGGGTTGCTATATGACAAAATATTTCTGCCCGTTTTGTCTCCTTTTTAACGCGTATACCTCTAGTCCGTAGTCTCTGTAAAAAAAAATCTAGTTAGTAAAAGAAAAAACAAGTCGTAGTTCGCCGACAGTGCCATTCGGCAACAAAATATTCGATATGGTTTCAAATCCTCTCCATTCAGCAGCGTCGCCTTTGAGGATTTACACAACTTAGCATATATCCGTACGATTCCTGCGCATCGTATGATCGCTCCGAGGTCAATAAGATTGCGAGGTTAGTCGAAAAGAACCCAGAAGAACGAATCAGATAACAAGAAGCCCCGCGTTTCTGAAGTTGTCCGCGACTATTATTTAGTAACGTTGTCCCAGGGGAAAATATACAAACGAGAATCAAACAAACCCGATAACGCGCAAAACTACAGGCATGCAGTCACGAAGAAGCAGCCGTATTCACGCGTTCAAACAACGCGCCTACTGCAGTTTGTTTTCTTTCATCACCGATCCTCATACCACTCTTCCCCAGTCGTCGTTAGGGTTTGTTCTGCACCTTCCTTCTTCTTTCGTACGTGTCCCTCTGCCTTGCCTTTCCGCAATCTCTACATTTCTACGGTATCCCCCCCCCCCAAAAAAAACAACAACAACAACAACAACAAAAAACAAAACAAAAAACATCTGTCTCATTACGTGAGTGATCATGTGACACCGTTGCCTTCACTCGCACTCGCGACGAAGAAACGTATCTCCATATTTCTCATTCTCTCTTCTCCCTCTCTTTTTCTCTTTCTCCACCTCTCCATTTGCATTGTTGCTGGTGGTTATCTTTTTTTCTATTTTATTTTTTGTAAAATTCCCTTTCTGTTTCAATTTGGGAAAAGGACTATTTTGAGACGAGATTCAAGCAACACACGCATTTTTTCGTATCATTTTTTTTTGATGCCGTTCAAAAAAAATTTTTTTTTTCTGGGGGACACAAGTATTACAGGCGAACAGACAATTTCGGACTGGAGGAAAGAATGTGTACTTTCTGAGTAATATTCGAAACGCGGAAAGCTGTGTTGTTTGTTCGCGCTTTTGCATTCCTTCGCTTGTTCGTTTCCATGTCGTCGATCGACCTTTTTGTTGTTGTCCTTGTTGTTTCTTGCTCGCATCTCTTTTTGTTTATTTTGTCAGCTCGCGTCTCTTTTTGTGTGTTCGCGATTCTCAGACGTGTGTACGCGCCGAAGGAGGTCCTTTGCGAACGCGCGACGGATGGGAAGACGCGCCTGCAAATAAATCCGCCCGCCTACCGATCGGATTTTGAGTTTGGCGAATCAATAAGCAACGCATCGAACGAAAACAACGTTGGGCTAAACAAGTCTTCGCGTCGAGCGAGACCGGGAACGAGGTGACGGCAGCGCGCTTGTTTATATCTTGCCTTGTACCTGCGCGTTGTCTGGTGGTACTAACATTCGGAAAGAACGACGGGCACCAAACACGCCCCGGGGTTACCGAGTTCTACGAGCTGTCGCGCAGCGTTAAAGAAAACTTTTAAACATCGTGATTCACGTTTCACTCTTCTGTTTTACATGTGCAAAAAGTATAAGGCGTGTTGGAATGCTGATGAACTCGAATCGAACAACGCTGGTGTCATTTATAGCCTTCACGGAGCAAGGGAAGTCACACAATACCTGTTCTCTTTGCAGTGTGGAAGTTAGGGATAATATTGCTCTATTCGATCCGAACCACTGTTAGCACTCTTATAGAAAAAAACAAACATAAAGTAAACAGTGCACAGCGTCTGAAAAAAAAAAGACGCATTGATTGAAAGTTTACGTTCCTACACGTAAATATTTCGCGCGGCATTTTCAAATTTGCTGCATAGAAGTGGCCTTTAGGAAGTAAAGAAGGAAAAATACGAGTTTCTGCTGAAATTCTTCTGTTTCGAAAAAGTCGTTCTTAAAGAGGCACTGCAAAGGGACGTAACAAACCAAATGCTGCTTCCAAGGGCGTGCCTATCAGTGTCAGACACGAGCGTTCAGTGACGACATTGGTCTAGAGCGTCGAATAATGACGACATAGAATTCTAGAAGTTGGACTGGCTGAATAGGTGCACGTGACCCATTCTGATCCTTTGAAGCGCGTGACTCTTTGCTTGGAACATCCGGTAAATCGGTGGGGCGTTCACATCTTCATAACTGGATCGATGGTAATTCCAACAATTAGGAAGCTCACGCATTGTTGTTGCACGCTCTTATCGTTTCGGCTCTCTATTGGCCCAGACCAAGGATGTCATCAACAATAAAAAAATGTGCTCAAACTTTTAAATTTCTTTCACATATTATGTTCAAAATACATCGAGTTTCTTCTTTATTTTACGTTTAATGTGTTGCTAGAGTCCCACTCATTAGTTTAAGCGAACGCGATGCAAATAAAAAATAATGGCCAGAAACGTTTTGCAGGATTCTTTTAAGTATCGTTAACGTCATACATACAATATAATTCATTTCACCGTTAGTCCGAGCGCAGCCTAAAGCCGCGGTCACACTGCCCATACAGCATCCAAACGACAGTCTGCAAACACGAGTCACCGCAATATCCGTGGTTCGAATGCCGCGTGCCAAGTTTTCTAATTGAACTCATTGCCATGCGGCATTCGAAGCACGGATCTCGCGGTGACTCGCCTTCGAATCTCTATGCAGACTGTCTTTTGTAGGCTGATGTACAAGCAGTGTGACCCCGGCTTAACACTACGATCCCGTGCCACTAAGGGAGCAGCGTTAAAAAGGCGGCGTCATGGCGTTAGTCATCTTCCTCTACGCGTTCCATCATTTGCTCAACAAATCATGACCATAGAATGCCCGGTGACTTGCGCCATTGGTTTGTATGTGTTCGAACCTTCGACTGCGCTTGTGGAGTTACGATGCAAGGGAGTATAGAGATCTCGTATGCCCTCGTTGATAGAGCAACGCACGCAATTGAGATGGTTCTGATTTGAGAAGACTACAAATAGCTATTTCCTGTCCCGTCTCTAAAAGCTCGCGAGCTTGGTATATTAAAAGCCCCCCCCTCCCCCCCACCCCCCCCCCCCCAAAAAAAAAAAAAAATGTTTTATCATTGAGACAATATATTTGTGCATCTTTGACTTCAATATTTTTTGCGATACAACATAATTTTGCAGGCACAAATTAAAAAAGCGTGCCATTAACAGAGTGTGTGCAATTCCACAAGTGAATATAAATAAGAGGAAGAAAATCCTTTTGTTTTACTTGTGATGTACATTTGAGTACTACGCCTATACGAATTCTCGCGATATTTTAGTTTACATTTAGTCTGCACCTTCCAACACTCGCAATATTTTTGCGGTTTTATAAGCGAGGTAATAACATTAATCGTTAATTAAATTGTAGGGCATTTGAAGTATGTGAAAGAAACGAAGTGTTCCAAAAGGACAACTGAGCTTTCTTACCGGCCCAAATCCGATCGAGGAACTACGCTTTCGACACCTTGTTAAATTTATTTCTTGTTTGAAGGCTCTAAAAAGTAAAACATACGAATAAAGTTACGTCTTCACTAAAGCAACATGTCCAAATATCTATTAGTTGCATAACCCGACTTCAGCCTCAAGCACAGGGTAATGGGCATATATCTCTTTTCGAACGAATTCCAAGTCTGTGCCTTTGCGGTTTTCAGACTTCGTTATTCTACGAGACACGAGCTGACAGATCCACGCGAAGTCCTGTCCCAAACTGCGACCAACTTCAAACTAAGCTTTTATGAACGACGTACTTAGCCGAATTTCAATCCTGTCTTTCAGCGGACGTCACCTAGGGAGTTCAAACTTGGAAAATCAGTAAGGCTCAGTCAGCATTTCCTCAAACATCACCTTCTTCATCCAATTAGAAATGTTAAAATAAAATAAAAGCGCCAGTTTGACTGATAGGTTGGACACGTGTTACACCTCTGCACGGTCCTAAAGTCAGGATTTGGAAGGCGGATAAAGAGGGAGTAACCCAAGGCAAAGAAAACAACAGGAAGAGGTCGCGACGTCAGCAGTGTCACATGGTGTCCTATGCCAATTACGGGAGCTCAAGAGCTGTGATCCCTGGGGGATGAATGTGGCAGACCTAATTAAGGGAGGGAACAAAAAGAGCACATCAGAGGGCCGAAAAGAGTTAAACAAAAGATTCGTTTCTTTTTTTATGTTACGTCTTGTCTCTCAAAGGACGGTCGCTATTTCCACGCTGTTGGTGGATGGGATATACATAGCGTGCACTAGATGTCACCGTATCATGATGGTGTTCATTCCTGTTTGTTCTTTCTGAGAAAAAAAAAGAAAATGTGGTATTGCGAGATGTACGCTGCAAAGGATACGCTCTCAGGAGCATGGTCATCACAATGGCAGCTGATGTGACGGTATTGCAGGCGTATTGTTTTTGGAGAGAGTTTGAACGCGGCGGTTGAGTTAGACGAACATCGGCTGGCCTTCGGTTACGTCGTGAATTAAGAACATCGCCGGACGTCTAAAAAATAAAAAATGAAAGAAATTAAGTTGATTACATGGCTATCTAGACAGCAGAAATTTAATATGCTCTGAAATGTGGTCACGTGCCTGCCCTTTGTAGGAGGGTTTCATGTTGACTCATGCCTACAATGAACTCTTCGGACGAGGTCACGAGTAACGGAATTTATAAAACAAAGAAGGAACTATTCATAGCCTGCCCTGTTGTGTAAATTGTTTAAACTCAGGTAAGGCAATTTTCTGGAGGTGGGCGATATTTTAGTGTCTTAAAAAAAGACAAAATTTCGACGGAAACTAGAGATGGGCCATCTATCGGGATATCACGATAATTTACTACAGATATGATTTGTTATTCCCTTCGGAGATACCTTATGCGCAAATGGAAGACTTTCAGGATATAGTTGCGCTTTCTCTAGAGGATTTATCTCAAAACTCTTACGGCGAATGTCCGAGTGTCCCGACCTGATCGGTTTCTGTTCTCAAATGGAAATGTTGATCGACCTTTTTAAACAAGACTTTTGTTACAGAACATGGAGATTTTGGGCCTAGAGGAATTCCCTGCACTGATGTATTTTTACAGCTTATAGGTACACCAATACAGCTTTATTTACGTTTTACCTCCACCACTTGATTTTAAAATAAATATCATGGCTGCTGAAAACTTCAAACCGAGCCCACAATTTTATTGTAGATTTTGGTATTTGCGCTTACAAAGCACGTAAATAGACGCGTCTGTTGTAAGTTAGTTAACTGAATGCTTAATTTAACATGCCCGTTCAGCTTAAAAAAACAAAGCTTCACATTAAACACCTAAAAAGATAATGCACGTATCGTTTAAAATAATCGTTTTTATGTTACTGACATAAAATAGCACAAATCTCGTTCGTCCGCTTCCTCAAAGGGGGCGAGCAAAAAAATAAACGCATATTTCTGGACGAAGACAACACAGACTCGACGACGACCGAAACAACTTAAGATCGTGCAATAAAACCCAGACTGTGGCGTTTTTGTTCGTTTCTTCTTTCTACTGTTTTATCGTACTTTCAGTAACCGACGTTTGCTTTTCCCAGTTCAAGAATGCTGTGCACAAAAAGCTCAAAAACATTCAAGACAAAAACAAATCGTTCATTTTTTCTTTTTATCAGCTATGCGAACTACATAAGCGGATCGGTTCGGCGAACTCGGCGCGCCTCTTTCGAACCGGCTACAAATCCCACTCAGTTTCCAATGTGCGTCTGAAAAAAAAAAGAAGAAAAAGAAAAGAAAAACAACAACAATCGGAGGGAAGAATCGAGTGGAAGAAACGGAAGGGACAATTGTTTATGCAGTCTCTCTCTCGCTCTCGCCCACTTTTTCAACCGCACACAGACGGTCATGAACAGGCTGCACCGCTTCATTATGCATGCGAACCACAGTCCGAGTTCCTCCTTCAACCTTCTCCTCCTCATCCTTTCCCATCTTCTTCCCTACATCTTCCCCTCATCTTTGAGAAACCCTCCTTCTCCCCTTCTACTTCTTTCCCATATTCTTCCCTATCTCTTCCTCCATTCTTTAGAAAAGCGTAGGTGGCCGTTATGGAAATGCTCTTCCAGTCTTCATAAGAAAAAAGGATTATTCCTTGGCGGCTGCGTTAGGAGACGATCTCGGTGTATTCGAACAGTTAAGAGCTGCAGTTTGTGTTCCTGCTGACTTAGGGGCGTATTTTTGAAAGCAGTATATCGGACCTGGTTCATTTTAATGGCTTTATAAAATTATGAGGGCACCCCTCGTTACTTTGTAAGTGCAAAATTGACTTTTTTCACCGGAGAGGACGCGAGTAGTTCCTTTCGTTTTGAAGTGGTATATTGAGAATTCACCCCGGGGAGTTCGCCGGTATGACGCAGGTTTAACTGTATTTGTGGACAGTGTTTTGTTCCGAATCGAACAAGTTCTCGATGAGAGGTAGACGAGGGCGCTTATCCAACCCGCAAATCGATGATGTAGGTAGGGCGTTGTCTTCATGAAACGGCGCGTAAGCATCGAATTTTGGTCCGTAACAAATCGGGGGAGGGGGCAGACATGTACCCGTTACTCAGAAAAGTGACTAAATACTGTTGTTCGTCACCTATTCGCAAAATGAACGCATTGCTTTACCTCAAAAGTAGCGAGTTACTATTCTCGTTACTTTGACGACCATGATACACAACTGCTTTTGTTTGATGGTTTATTGTTTTGTTTTCGATGCACTTAAGCAGTAGCCGCCTGTTGAATGGTTGAATAGAAGCGCCTGTCAAAGTTTTCATCAGTTATGTTTCCCCACTCCGGCGACGCTGAAGGGTCATTCTACTGACGCGTTCAAATGAACGGCAGTCTTGTGCTCCAAGAAAAGCTGGTGAATCTGGGGTTTCCATCTCTTTTGTTCTCTCGGCTTCTAGAGTTTGAAGTTGACAAAGGATTCTATGCCTTCAGGCGCTGACAAACTCTGGGTTTACATTCGGCCTGTACAGGATTCTACAAGGTACAACCAAGGAACCTTCTCCTGTTCTCTGGGTGAAGGACATTCCCAGCTGTATAGTTCGACTTACGTGTTCAGCGATTAACCTTGCCTTACTGTCATATTGTTTAGTTGTTTCTCGAGCTGCCCATCTGCCTTTGTCGCAATAGACGCGTACTCAGGTTGGAATTAAAACGAGGTTTTTTAAATGGTGTTGTAAACGTTAATCATCACATGTAACGAAATACCGTTAATCGTTACTTGGCCTTAAAAGGAGCTTAGTGCGTTACCCGTTCCTTTACTAAAAAAGTACCTAAATACGTTACTCGTTACCAAACATGTAACTAGGTAAAAGTACTTGTAACGCGTTACGTACATGTCTGGGAGTGGGTGACCTTGCGGTACATTGCATGCGTTGCGGATTTGATAAAAGAGAAATATTTGAAGCGTTTTCTTTTTCAATCAATTCTTCAGGCGGCAACTGCACTAGCACGCCATCTATATTACTCACTGAGAATGAAGTTTCCTATATTGTTATTTTTTGTTTTTGTAGACGTGTCCATACGGGTCGATTCTGTGAAGGATTAATCTGTATAGTTGAAGTTGCGTGATAGCTTTCGAATCGGTATAATGGTGGCGGTTTTCGCGAAAGTGCATGCGCATGTGCGCTGGGCTAGGGTCTGTTTGATCGTCTTAATTGATGTAGCTGATGTGCATGATGTATGTGTTCCTTCGTCGTCTCTGTTTGTCGGGCTTTTTGGCCTTTAAAATTGTAATGCGTCTACAAATAATGTGAAAGAAAAAAAAGTTGAAGTGCGATATGCAACAAATTTATCTGGAGGAACTCAACTATTTCTCTGAGCTGTAAAATTAATTATTCTGGGTCACTCAAGTGCAAAGACATGTTAATGATCAATTTGCCATTTTGTTGGCCATTCTGGGTCTTCTGAATATGGTTCTATCGAAGACATTTCCTCTCTCGGCTTGCACAAGGGCTTATTGTAAATAAAGTATTACGTAATGTTTTGTCACATTTGTACGTTGATGCTCAGCAATGAACGTTTTCAGTGTGCGCCACATTGAAAACACTGCTAAACTTGATCAAAATGTTGTTTCAACACGCGTCTCGGTCACCACTAAAAAATATCTGTCGGTTGGGTTTCTTTCAAAACACGAGACAACGATTGAATGCGAACAATAGAAGAAGTCTAGTGAATGACGACGCTCATAATACGATGATCTAAAACAGGCGATGCACGCAGAGACTATGGGCAAAGAAAACGTCACGCTCATTGTCCCTGCGAGTTTTGAATTATTCGGTCTAATCATATTCCGAGCTACGTCATATTCATTCGGAGTCTACAATTGTTTGTCGTGATTCACTGTCATGTCTTCTGCAGGAAAGCTAACCAACGTGCCTTTATTCATAGCAGTGAAATGCCATTTCGACACGGCCTCAGTTAGCGCCTAGCTGGCTTGTCTATATATACCGTTAGATACTGTCACTATCAAAAGTAACCCCTCCAAAATTAAAGTGAGCTCTTGTTGACTGCTATAAGAAAAAAAACAAAAAAACTTTAACTACATCTTGAAATTCTGAAGAACCGATATATGCACTACAGATATATGTAGACGAGCTTTCAGTTAGGCCTATTTCGCTAGGTCGCTCCAGCAGTTTATTGAGAAAAAAATAATTACACAACCTTTATCATCCAGACAAAAACCACTGGCCAGGGATTCTGTCCCGCACAAATCCCCACATGGTATGAT
Source organism: Ixodes ricinus (assembly GCA_037355805.1). Taxonomy (NCBI): domain Eukaryota; kingdom Metazoa; phylum Arthropoda; class Arachnida; order Ixodida; family Ixodidae; genus Ixodes; species Ixodes ricinus. The sequence continues at coordinate 67,061 of JAZHYW010025523.1, read as the reverse complement.
GTCGCACCGCTCTCGCCGGCCCCTTTTTCCGGGGGCGCATCATGCTTCCAGACTCTTAGCGAACCGACCCAGGTTCTACCCCGGTTAAGGCGTCTTTCATATATTTTTCTAATGCTGTGTAACGCGCTCAGCGTGTCATTCATTCATGACGCACGTTCGTAACAATTTTCTCATACACCCCCCCCCCCGAAAAAAATAAATAAAATGTGGCATTAAAGTATAAAAGGTCGTAAGTATAGGAATAAACTAGGACAGCTTGCTTTGGTGTTTGAGCAGATGAAACACAACCTCCAGCTGAATCTCCCGGTTTCAACGCAGAAAACGAGCTATACAAAACATTACATATGAGTCTAGACTTGTGCCCGTTACTTGAAAAATGTAATGGATTACGATTACCAATTACTGAGCCTCAAATGTAATGGATTGCCTTTACAAATTACTTTCACGTTACTTTCTGGTACGCTTATCAAGAAAACAGTAGACACAATTTCGATGTTTTCACAAATGTTCTGCAACTCTACTTTCCATTTCTCATACGCCCGCATTGTGGTAGTCCTTGTGAAAATAAAATATTGTATTTAAAATAAAGAATGTAGGTGCACTCTGTTCAACTGTGAGCTGACAAGGCAGCGAAAGCTTCAACTACAGCCGCCATCTCGCCAGCTTACTGCGACCGGAAATGATCCCTGGAATTCTGTAGACAAAGCAAGCGATGCGCATGCTCAGTAGCAGCGTGTACTTCTGCTAGGTGATTCGGAGGTAAGGAACTGATCTGCGAAAGCTCCCATTTGAAATAAGCCTTTCAAGCGTGAGCGGAACGTCTCAAAATTGCGCTCTCGAGGCTCCAGCTTTGACGCACTGTCAGCTTATGCAAGAACACATAGTACAGTTGCGTGTAGTACTGAAAAATGCATGGGCCGAGCGCTCGTTTTTGAGCTTTGGTCGAACGGATGGTCGCACGCTCATATTGCACCAGGTTCTCTACTACGTTATTATTTCTAAAATGTAAAAGTAATTAAAGTAATTCGTTACCAATATTTTGTAACGAAATTAGATCACAAATTACTGCCGCAAAAAAGTAACGTATCAATTACAAAATTACTTAAAAAAGTAACGGATTACTTCCCATGTCTGCATATTACCAAAAACAATCGAGCGAAACCCACTGAAGCGTAAGCGTGACCGGCATGGAACGTTTTCGTGCGCGATTCGCGCGCGTCGACGTCAACGCGGCGTCATTTCGGACGTGCGCGCGCTCGATTTCGTTGACGCGCCTCTTTCTCGCCGGGCGAGAAAACTGCGAGCCTGGCGCCGAAGTCGTAAGTAGGCGTCTGTTACCACCAATGAAAGCAGTGCAAACGGTCACGTGATTTTAACGCCTCCGCTTTTCGCGCTATGTGCGGTCATTAAACCGTCTTAGCATAACGTTGCTGGCTCTTACGTACGCAATACGCAATAGTATAGCGCAGTGGTCTCAAACTCATCCGAGTGTGGGGACCAGACAGCCTACACCGGAAAGGCCGCGGGCCAACGTTAGACGAGGGAAAGGAGGGGGGGGAGGTGCCAGATATATATATATATATATATATATTTTTGTAAGGCGATAATTTCGAGCTCTCAGCTTTGTTTTTGCCAGTCGCTCCTGCTGATTGAGAGTTCGCGCAGCCGACAGGCATTCCTCAACAAAGGGCTCGCGCTTGCAGCCTAGTACTGGAATTCAAAGTGCGGAAAAGCAAAAAATAAATCGAAACAGTGGCCAAATGAACACAGACAAGTAAAAACTATCTGAATATGGTAAAAGAGCATAGCTATACTTTTCGAGCGAAAATGAATCGGCGAGATGAGATCACTATGGCTCATGCCGTTTCTAGCACTCGAGACATGCGAACCGGGTCTCGTTGCCGGTTGCCTGCGGGCCGCGTCCCAGCGAGCTGCGGGCCGCATGCGGCCCGCGGGTCACGTGTTGGAGACCCCTGGTATAGCGTATGCTAAAAGCTTCCTGCTCGAACCGATTTTAGTTTACGTTCCGTAAACGGCGAACATACACTCTAAAAAAAGCCCGTGCGTCCACTTTCCCGCACAACACTCGGAGAGCCAATCACCGCAACCTACGGAGGCAGCTCAGCGAATGACGATGCCGAAACATGTGTTTAGACCGAAAAACGCAGTCTGAGTTGTGACATTAAGCAATGCAAAACGTCACGCTTGCATTGCGTAATGTCACAACTCAGACTGCGTTTTCAGGGCATCTCACTAGTTTCGAAAGTAGTTAGTAATTTGAGTAGAAGTTACCTAAAAAAACGTGGTTAAATTAAACTACAAATTACCCAAATCAAGTTGTAATTGAAAGTTACTAAGTTACTCGGAAAAGTAGTTAAACTGACAGTAGTTTGAGTAGAGTAGTTGAACTACGTCTAAGTCTGCCGCAGACGCAGTGCACGGCGTCTCACGGAAGTGAGGTATTCCGGGCGATCGGGACGCGACCCGATGCCCGGAAGGCACAAATGGCGGCACCTAGGAAGCCATCATTGGATGCGTTTACATGGATGCGACAGCAGCGCATCGGATCCAGCTAGCGAATCGGATCCACTTCAACCACAACGTTTACATGGATTCGAATCGACCAGTAGCGGCACCTCGTGTCGAAGGATCACAACGAAAACCTCGTGACTTTCAGATGGTTTCCGAGGTGTCTGGTTTGCCTAGCGGCATGCAAAGCAAAGCTCCCGTAATCCCTCGCTCGAGCACTCGATTCGATCCGCTAGCGTATACATGGAGAGTCTCGATTCGGATTGATTGTCTGAAACCACCCCGTCCCAGCGGATTGGATCGGATCCGATCCGATCCGATCCGAGTTGTTTACATGGACCGATTCGATTCGTTAACTGGATCCGATGCGCTGCGGTCGCATCCATGTAAACGTAGCCATTGGAGAGGTCTTTAAGAGCTGTTTCTTTACGTAACAATGAACAACGAGTAGCCGGGACTGTTAAACCGATTCCAACATCTTAATCAATCTACATGTAGAACTAAAAGAAAAGAATATGTGTATTTTTGCTAAAGTGTTTATTTTTTTCCTTCTTCGCATATTAGTTTCCGTCTATTTATAGTGTTCTAAAAGCAACCCCCCCCCCAAAAAAAAAAAAATAAAAAGAGAGAGAGAGAGAGAGAGAGAGAGAAACAAGGAAGATGGTTTTAAAGATTCGTTGACGATACAGTTGGCTCAGAAAAAAAGCAGCCGACATTGGAGTCTTCTCAAAATTGTCTCGAGCTTTTCTTTCGTTATGTCCTAATAAAGCCCGCGCTTGTTTTTTTTTATTTTTAATGTACATATATATTTGTAAAAACGCGAGTAGACCGCTTTTGGAAGAGTTCGGTGCCGACATATTCTAATAAAGTAAGCATGCAAGAGAAAGAAAGAGAGGAAGAAAGAGAGAAAGATAGAAAATACGGTTAATTTTAACGCTAACAGTTTTCTTTGTTTTTATTCTGGCGCCAAAATGTTTAATTTAGAACGCACACTCCGCAGGCTAGGGCGCGCGCACGCGTAGAGATTAAATTGTATAATCTAAGAGCTGGCGCGGTTAATTTTTACGGCACAGTTTTTCTTTTTCTTTTTTTACTACAAGCGTTTTTTTTTCTGTGTCGCTTTTTTTTTTTGTTAACGCTTGCTGCGGCTTGTCCAAATAATATGGTGCATCCGCTAGACTGAATTTACATTACCACAAGAAAACATACAACACAAAGTAGGGACATAAAATGAACGAGTAGAAACAATAAACTACAACAGCAGTTTTGTTAAATGTGTAAAAAGAATAACCCGGTAATGAGTATTCAACAAAACTCAAGCACTTTTTTTTTTAAATGTGGTTGCAGTTTTTATTTATTTTTTGGTTTAAGGGGAGATTTTATTTGTAGTGTTTGAATATTTATATTAAAATCATACTTGTCAAAATAAAATATAAATAAAAAGGCACAAATTGAAAAAATGAAGGGGGGGGGAAGCAGGCGAGAGCTGGAGCGAGGACATCGTCTTTTACTGAGGTAACGGCTTCCTCTACGTACTGTGTAGGTTTATAATTTTTTTTTTGTGTATATCCGAGTTTTTCAGTTTTTAGTCGATGCGATACAAACACATTTTTTTAGTTTTTCGGCTCCTAGTCGGTCACATCCAGCTTTTATTTTTATTTTATTCTTTGGCTTTTCTTTTTTTAAAGAGAGGATCTTCTCTGCGCCGGGCCCGGTGCTATATTAAATTTCGCTCGTCACCTGTCCTCGAACAAAACATTGTCAGGAATTTGCGAACCGTCGCGTTTCCGAAACCCACACCTCCTCGCTTTTGTTTTATTCGTTCAACATTTGTTCATTTGTTTTTCCCGCGTTTTGCTTACTTATCAAGAAATTGGGCAGAATATAATACTCCTGAAGAGTCACATTCAATAAAAGAGACAAAACTATATTTTTTGCGACCCTACAGCTACTCTATCGATCATTCGTGTAGATACAATTGAATTAGCTTTATTGCGCGGATGTTGAGCAGTCGCGTACAAAGGCAGCTAGAGCACGTGACAGCGCTGCAGTGCACTCGTTAACAACGCTCGATTAAGACCGATTGTTTAACACGTTCACCGCGACAGCTCTTTTCAAATCTTGATTCATATGTGTGATGACCCACCGGTGGGTCACCCACCAAAACTGCTCTCTCGCGCCACCGAGAGATGGCGCGTGCGGCCATCATAGGGCCTGATCGCGTGACCCACCAGTCGCCCACTTCACACCAGGCGCTCAACAGACAAATATTGACGAAGGCTTTGACTTCTCTCTTTAAAATATCGCAGCTTTAAATTATTTTTTTACAAGAAAAAAGCTGTTGAAATGGTTAACGCCTAAATTTTAATGTTTAAAAGTGCCCGCGGAAGATTTATGAACGTTTAGTAGCTTCTATTCGTGCCCAGTGTTGAATCACGCCAGAAACATAAATGGCTTCCACGGAGAGTCTCCACAAAATTGGATGACTCTTTGCGCCATCACTCTGGCCTCCTCCAGGTTGGTGCTTTCACAGATCGATGCATAATTCGAATTTTCCGTGCAAGTTCATCCGGTTTCTTGACCGTGTAAGCGCGTTTCTTTTTCCCCGCATGTCGTCTCGGAATTGTTGCGGGTGTGCCGAATAGAAAACGTAACACCTTTTTTTGGAATTAAAAAAAAAAGAACAAAAAAAACTGGCACACATTTTATCGAGCATACAGCTAATAGGGCTTTTGAATTTAAGAGACCAGCATTGTCTGAACGCTTTGATAAAATAATTAAGTAAATTACGAGGGACACACGTGCCCCTGGCCTCACCGGATGTCGTTTGTTTTCATATGGTGCATCGGGGGTCACCGGTGGGTCACGGCAAATCTACCCAGTACTGGCTAGTACTGGGTAATGGCTAAAGGAATCAAATGCAAAATATTGTTTCCCCGGAGTTAGTTTTTCTCAGAGATATCGACTCGGAACTACACAAAATGACTAAATAACCCTGGTCGCACAGGTGGCATACACGGCGTGAACCGCCGAGCACCCACAACGCAGTGAACGCGTTTCAAGGCTGGTTCACATGCGCAATCGCAAGCAAAATCGCACCATGTGAATCACTCCTTAAACCTACCTGGAAGCGGGGTGTAATATATTCTTTGTAGAAAGGGAATTTGGCCATACCAATGTGACTGATACAAGTACGTTTAAATGCTCGGATGCGCGTGTTTAGGGGGCGTAAAGGTTGAGTTCATTGTTCGCTGAGAATTCAAATACAGCAGTGCATATTCCTGCAAATTGCACTAATTGAAAATTTAAAAAAATGTATTGTCGTCGTATTCGTAATTACCGAGATGCCTAGTATTCAGAGTGACACGTAGTGTTTGTGGTAATGAACGGTCCCATGAAGCGATATTGAAGTCGAATGTGACACAAATGCGACACTCGTATGCCACGCTTTTGTTGACACCATAACCTCTTTTTTTTCCGGTGGGATTTGATCAATGGAAGTGGACTTCGGTCGCTCCTTCGCAAAACCTTCTGCTCTAGTCTAGGTTTCACACCATGGTGACGGTAGTCAAACGTGTCTCATAGGTTGAACACGAACACTGCGTGAGCACTCGAATTGGGTGACGGGAATAGCCAGACTCTAATAATGTCCGAAGTACAACACGCGTTATGTAACACATTGCCAAATCTTTCGCGCGGCCATTATGGATATTAGCGGCATGCACTTACTCGTTCATGTGGCCTTCTATTTTGGCTACGAGTTCAGAAGGCGATAAACGCAGCCCAGTGTTGTAATGTAGAGGCGTTGAAAACGACCCTCCACCTCCCTCCCCCAATTGTTTTGATGCCACTTTTGCTATGGTCACACAACAGGTGATTCTTAGACACCGCAGTGTTCATGTCGCCAACGTCGGCTTCGTGCGGGTTCACCTTTGTCCATTTTCGCATCTGGGCATCTCACTGAGAAAAGATATCACTTCAGACTGCTTTAATATGGCGAGTGTCTAAGAGTGCTTTCAAGGTTGATACTATGAATTCATTCCGAGCAATGCTTAGCGAGAGCGAGGGAAGTGTCTCGTGAGTCTCTTAAGTTTTTCTTCTGCAATAATTTTCAAAATTGATAAGCGAAAACGTGTCATTCAACATTGAAAAGCTTTAAATCAGTACCGTTTAGAAAACTTTTAAGCGTAAAACGTGCCACTGCACCCGAAAAAGAAATACAATAAGCAAAACAGCAACAAGTATCTGAAAGAGAAGGTCGTAAAATGTTTTGCTAACAGGTATGCGTGTAGCGTTTGCTGTTTACTGCTTCTCACTTTTAACTGTGAAGAGGATCACCACCAGCACCGGTTTGAGCGAAGCACGGTTATCTCCCTCTTTTTTCTCTTTCTCTATCACTCGGTTGGTTACAAACCGCATTCCCTAGATGCTAAGAGGGCCTAAAATATGACCAGATATGCAGTCGATGCATGCTCTATTAATGGTCGGTATCTTGCGCCATCTAGCGTCTTTATTTCGCTCAAAACATGCAATACTCGTCCAAACCAAAAAAGAAGTAAAAAAATCAGAGCGCGGAAATAAAAAGGAAAAGGAAAGCCAGCCGCTTGAATAAATTTTATACCAACGTCATATTTAAAACGACCACATGAAATGGCACCCGGGGATTAGTTTAACGCAATTCAAGGCTTGACCAAGATACCGTAACTTTAAAGCGAATTAGGTATTTCTTGTTATTCTCACCTCTGGGGCTCCTAGCTTCTCCTACGAAGCTTAAGAGCGCACCTTGAATGAACTTCAAATTAAATTCGCCCGCAAAAGTCATGATCTAGCCCGCACTCCTGCCCTTTCTTGCTTCGGGTACTTGGGTGGAACACCCGCCCACACACAAAGAAGGGGGGAGGGGGTGTTCCAATGGCATCGTTCCGGTAGACTATTGCTGAGTGTCAAATGCTAAACATCCCTGATAAATTATGCAATTTTGGTTTCTAAGCAACTGTTTGTGGCGCTATAAGCGCGTGTTCCGCGGTATCCCAATTATTCCTCCAGGAAAACGGCGCGTTTTTAGGGTACAAAGTGTTTTTCTTTCGAAATTCGAAAAAAAAAAAACAGCAGCAACAACAACAGCAAAAAAAAGTATAGTGTATTTTTTTACCGCCAACATAAACGACGCATCGCCGGACGCTCATCCTCTGTCCAAGCGTACGCTAAGCGGTCCGAGCCAGATGCCTAAATTTCAAAGCTAACCGTTATATTATTCAAAAGTTAAGAGCGATTTTCTGGAAATTTCAATAGGAAAAAAGCGGCCGACGCAGTCCACGAATACATGTAACTGAATGGCGCCAGTTGCCGAGAATGGTCCCCACTTTCCCTTTAGGATTTTCTTCAGAAAATCGCCTACCACAACCTTTGAATAAGGCGACCGTTACTTCTGAAGCTTTGGCATCGGGTCTGGATCGCTAGCCCTAAGAGAATGCGCGTGCGGTGATGCGGCGTTTATTGTTTTGGTGAAGGAAAAGCACTCTAAACATCTTTTTGGGACACGTTGTATTCTAGGCTGTGTTGCAATATGCGTATAAAAATCAGATTTACTGAGGAACCTTTTTTTTTGCGTGCACCGCGCTTTACCACATTTCATGATGAACCGGAAAAAAAATGAAAAGACTTAGCTGTTGCATTGGGCTCGGTGGCGACACTTCATGCTCATTACTACAGCGGAGACATTTTGCTTTAGGTTTAAGCGTATTCTCGGTCCCGTCGTTCGCCGAGCGCCCTCCGTTGATTCCAGCAATTGGCTCTGCCTAGCGCTCTGCGGTTTGTAGTAGACGCTGCAGATTTCTTGGAGCGTATGCGGGAGCAAGTCGTCTGCTTTTTGGGCAGGGGTTGCGGTGACGTGAGAACGACGCCGAGTTCTGATTGGCTTCGATTGGAAGGATTCTGGGTTAGACCTTAATGCTGGATGCTTTAAGGTCTACCCACTATATATATCTTTTTAATCGGCCAATAAGAGTTTGGCGTTCTGACATCATCGCAACCCCGTTCGAGAAGCAGACGACCTTGCGCTCCGCATAGTGGCCAAGCCCTGTTTCGCTGCTTCGTTGTCTCCGAGCGTTACGGGGTTTCTTCGAAAGATCGTTTTTGCAGTGCCGCTCGGCCGACAGGCAGTTGGCTCGGTGTGCAAACGTAAAAGTAGGGGCTCGGTGCCCCCAAAGGTCGGTATCAAGATGGAAAAAGCATGCGGTGAAACTCACTAAATTGTATTACTCGCATCGCCCAAAAACAAAATTGCAAAAACGATGATCGAGAGCGAAAATGTGCGGTGCCTGAAAGCGTACTCTGCCTCATGCATGGTGTCGTAGAGGGAAGCCCAACACTCGCCGAAGTATGGGGGTTCTAACATGTAGGCTGCGCTGCACTGAATACATCTTTTGCCAAGTATACCTATCGCTAATTTACCCAAACCTTGAGGCGAATGCTGGGAATGTAGGTACACGTGCTGCATGCGCTCTCATTGTCTGTATGTAAGATTCTAAGTTAAGATAAAAAATAAGGTGTTCACGGAACCCATTAAAAGTGATGGTCGTTTCACTTTTTTCTTTGTGCTTTCGTACAGCAACTGGTGCAGACGCCAACACACGCAGCGCGTAAAACTACACCTGCAGTATGCTGCTATATTGCTTGGATAATTTAGCGAAATATATATTCAGCAAGCACAAGGAAGTATGCTGGGAACGTAGGTACACACGACGCACGCGCAGCTCCAACGTGCCATTAGTTTTAGGTTTCTTCTTTAAAAACAGTCTTAGGCTCATTTCTGCAGACGTAAGCACTGAAAGCGCTTTTAACTACGCTCGCGGCATGCTTCGCATCGTGCTTGGGAAATTTAGTAAAATGTCTCTTCTTGGCCTTGACCATTCAAGACGTGCATACGTAAAAACCCCTTAATAAGGTTAAAAAAAAAAGCTGTGTTTTTGCAAGTTCGTGAAAAATCTTCAATTAATACGTCCGCAGATTGCAACGATTTAAAAACTGACGTACCAATTGATCATATTTGCTTGCGTCTGTAATACGTGCATTAACGTCCGGTCGCGGCTGAGCGTTTGGGCTAATGCGAGGAGAGGGCGGTTCACGCCTCCCGTTTCCTTCGTGGTGCTAAATCGGGGCGACGTATTTTTAGGGGCCAGCGCGACGATCAATAGTCGGCGGGTGTCTAGCGCACGCTCGGCTGGAAATCATTCCGCTCTACTTGATGCACCGAATCTGCTTCTACAAAGAGCAGGCCCCATGCATCGAGACAGTTTACTTGTTGTGGCTGGTAGCGAGGCGGCTCGATGACCGGGCCTATTAACACTTGAAAGCTAAGCGGCTGTAGGTGAGTCATGACGAGGTCGATTTCTGCTCTAGACCGTTTGGTTACATTCGTGTAATTGCCTCTGCGTGATGCATGTTAAAAATATCAGGTTATCAGTTAATCTTGGCGGGACTAGTAGTCTCTCAGCCACATATAAACATTTGCATATATATATATATATATATATATATATATATATATATATATATATATATATATATATATATATATATATATATATACATACAATGAGCGAAGAGGGGAGAGAGAGAATGATAAATATATTGCATTAAAGTTAGGGGAAGGAAAGGGGAAAGAGAGGTGGCGAAAAATTGGGCCAGGAGCAGCGAACCAGTAACCTTCGCCTATCCGGGGCGACGCCTTAGACTCGATTTTTGACCAGCTCATTTTCATTCTGTGTGTTTCGAATTCGCGGTGACAAGCTCGCTAGGGCGCTTCTTTCCTTGCTATGGGCTGTACACGTGCTACCCACGCGGTTATGTTTTCATTTTCATAGTGCGTAGAAGCTTGGCATTGTACATGCTTGTACCAGCAGGAGAAGTATCTTTACTCTGGGTTGTGAAAAATCAGCAGAACCCATCCTTTGGGAATGATTATCTACGTTAATGCGAATAGCATCAAACGGTGCGGAGTTATGTGCGTTCGTCAGGTGGCCGGCACACTCTAGATACGCCAGCCCACTCTTGAGGCGATTCTAAATTTGTTGACACTTTCACAGCCCTGCGCACGATCTCCGCAGCCCAGCAAGTGCGTTTGTGTCACTTAGGAAGGCGAGCAAAGCACGCGCCATACGCACAAACACTCAAAATGGTACCAACCAGACTTTCTGGCGTCTCAGCTAGTCTCAACCAACGGTACTCTAAACGGTTGTTTATATCTTTACCATAGGACGCGCTTACAGCGCTGTCACAGCTACCGGTGCGCGCGCGTTCCATGCACGAGGGCTCATTCCGCTCTCGTGAGGCTGAGCACGGCCGCTACATCACCTTCTCCCGAGCGCGGGAGAGGGTGAGCTAGCGGCCGTGCTCAGCCTCACGAGAGCGGAATGAGCCCTCGTGCATGGAACGCGCGCACCGGCAGCTGTGACAGCGCTGTAAAGCGCGTCCTATGGTAAAGATATAAACAACCGTTTAGAGTGCGTTGAATGACTGCCTTCATAGCTCTGTGGTTAGCGCGTCTGCCTGCTGATCAAAGGGTCAACGGTTCGAATCCCAGCCGGCGCCGGTCTTTTTTATTTATTTATCGACCCGCGGCGTAAGAGGTTAGATAGCCAGATAGATAGATAGATAGATAGATAGATACATAGACGAAAAGTGCGTGAAGTATCCAAAGAATGCTATTCGCATTAAAAGTCCACCAGGCGGCGATACCCAAACTTCTAGCCGCGAATTACTGCAGCCAATGCCACAGGCACGAGAGCTCGAGGCCGCTGTTTTGAAGTGTTCTTTCAGCAAATGACCACTCCGCGAGAAATGCACGTCTCAAAGCGAGGAGCGTGGGCTACCCCGCACTTGGAGGTTTGGCTGCAGTCTCAGTTTAAGGGTCAACAGAGTATAGTGCACACCAGCTCGGAGTTCGTGGAGCGGAAGCTCGCGCTGCAGAACCCAGGATCGTAGGTTCAATCCCCATCCTGCCCGTTTCGATCTGGACGAGCATCGTACTGGCCTGCGGTCGTGTATCACAGCTGCGTGATGCACGTTAAAGAAAACAGGCTAGCGGCTGTACTGCACTAGCCAAATTGCTCATCTACTGCTGAGAGACAAGTCGCCCGTTGATTTAGACAAACTTCAGGCTGTATAAACATACACAAAACACAATTATTTTATGTGCGGGGTGCATCAAGTAGTGGCGGCGCTAGAGCACCAAGTCGTTATGCGCACTTAAGAGTGAATGACACTGTCGATTGAACTGCACTCGCAAGGTGGTTGGATACTCGTTTGCTTAGAAGTCCAGTTCAAGTTCGAGCGCGTTTGACGGCATACACGAGTGGTTTCTTTTTGACGCGTTCCAATTTTAGCGTGTTGTCAAGCCCAGAAACATGTGTTTGATACAATAATAAGAAATAAATTCGGACGCTTTGAATCGAATGGCGCAGCGTCACCCAAAACGTTCACGGCGCGAGGGAATGCGACGACAACTGCCTCTCTTAAACAGTGTTAAGGCCGGCACTGCGCTGATTCGATTCGAACCCCTTTTCGCACACCCCTAGAAACAATGCTTGAGAAACAACGAGCTCGCGACTTTAACCTTGGGAAAAAAAAAAACGAAAACACAGAGACGCAAGAATGGGGAAAACATAGTCGAACGGCGAATTTGTTTCGCCGCATTTAAGTATGAAGGTGTGTGCACCCCACTCTCTATTCGTCTTGCAAACTGGCCTTCCTCCGCTTAGTTTTAACTTTTTCTGACTCCATTCAATTTCCGTATGCCCCCGTATTTCCCCCCGTAAAAAGAAAGAAAGAAGATAACTAGAAAAAACGGTAAATACAAACCAACAGACAAAAAAACATTCAGCCTCGCCCGGCGTGGAAAGACGGAGTATAAATTGAGATCGTCCAGTGAGCGAGAAGTCAGCTGGCTCGCACCTAACCGATGACGGACGAGCCCCGCTCTCTATTTCCTCCCTTCAAAAACTTCCTTCGGCGAGCGCCAAAGTGGACGACTCTTTCGAAGCGTGACCGCCGCGCGTCAAGTTTCTTCCCCGCAGTCCGGCACAACCCGCCGCCCCGACTCCATTCCTCAGAAACGCGTCCCCGCGCCGTCCTTCACGCAGACGGAACAAACTCACAGAGTCACCCTTACACACACACACACACACACACACAACGCCCAAGAGTAAACTCCCTCGAGTCGTGCGCCGTCGCCAATTCGTTGAGCAGCGCTGCTGCTGCTGCTGTTGCTGCTGCTGCTGTTGGCTCCCAAGCCGTTCCAGGGAATATGGCTACCTTTCAGCATTGCAAGTTTTTCTTTTTTTTCTCTCTTCAACGGACCCTACACAGCAAACAAACAGAACGTGAAAAAGAAAAAAAAACGACAAAATAGGCAGTTGGTCACCTTTTCTAGGAAATCTGGGACTTCTGGAAGGTGTACAAATAAAAAATAGATAAAAAGCATGAAGTGTTATGGAATAGCGCGGGCCTATATCTCAAACCCACTTTATGTGTTTTACTTGTTGGCATTCCCCCTGGTAAGTAGACTCCGTTGACCCCTAACCTGACAGTGCGGTGGAGAGTACGCGATCGTGGGTCTGGTCATACGTAGATCTTTCGCCACGTGCTCACGCGTCCGCTTGATATCAAGGCGGAAGCAAAAAGCTGGGTCACGTGATTGAAAGGGAGACGATTGATTGGCCCCGCAATCGGGTAGCTTCCACCGCACAGTCAGCTCAGGGGTGGGAGGGAGCATAGAGCCGGCGTCGAAGGCGCTTACCCGACGAATATGGCGAATTTCAGACCCCTCTGTTTCGGGTATAGATAAAGCCGTCCCGGAGTGGACATGCGAGGTCGGTCGTGCGCTGCGAATGGAAAATGTTCCGGGCAGTTTTTGTTTCGTTTTGTTTGTTCTCTGCGTACAGGGCACGTTGGGCTATAGGGGAGTTCAGATGCTTGGGCGTACTCGTGCGCGCGTGACCGTGTTCACTGGTGCGAGTGCTTGCGTATGTCAGTGTCCGAATGTGCGCTCGTTTCGAGTTACTCTGGCGCTCACATGTTAAAGGCCTGGACAACATAGAGTAGAGAATGTCCGGCGAACGAGCGACGAAACGGGCTCCGGCGGTGTCTGCTCCGCGCCGTGAAGCGTCAAAACAGTGGTTGTTGGCGTCGTACGCAAAGCGAATGTTCTGCCGTTCGAAGTTCGTCGATGGCTCCTTCATATTCGCTCCATGGAGTCCAGTATTAAGCTAATCGCTGACTTACTCCTTCGAATCTGTCAAAAACTGTTCACTCAAAATAAGGCAGACCTGCACACGACACGCTACTTCCTAAGTTGTTGTTTCTATGGAGAGCTAGGGTGCCCGCACGATTGTACGTGCAGGCGCTGACAGGACTGCTCAAGCTGCTCGAATACGCCGGTAATTTAACGAAACGTCTATTGACGCGTTCGCGGAGGTTTGGGTCGCTGCCATATTTCTCGTTGCGGATAAAGCACACGCGATGTAGTACTCCTTTCAAAAAGTCCGCCAGGCAGCAATGGCGGCGAACATATTTTCCTCGTCGCTTTCTGCGGGACTTACAGGGACATGACTGTTTCGTATGCCGCTTCTTGAACTGACCGCCACGTGGCGCGCGAAGCACGGATGCGCCGGTATACTTGGTGGTCGTAATTCAACGTATGTTCCAGCCAGGTAGTCAAAGGGGTCGAGCCCTGTCCAAACAATTCGCAGCTTTTAATCGGGGTGTTGAATCGGTTTATTTCTCCAGTTTGGTTCGGGATCGGTTTCAGCAGCCTCGTATTTCGCTCCGGTTCGGTTACCAGTTGCAACAAGCTCGTAGCGGTTCGAGCCGGTTCATAACATCACCCTGCCCGCGTGCTTTCTGTGGTTTTGTTACGGTTTGGTCAGAAATAACGGTTCTGATCCGGTTTTTAGGTCCTGCTTCTGATTCGGTTCGGTTCGGCAATCCCAACGACCGGTGCCCCGAACGTGAAAGTCCAAAAAAGTAGTCCCTCAATTTCCCTCTGGTGACGTCATAAAAGTGTCACGCTGTCGCCGACCGCGACCCTGGCGGCGTCACATCAGCGGTGGTGGATGTGGCGGACGCCTGTTCCGCTGCAGGTCGCTCTCCAGTGTGACAGGCCACGGAAGCTATAGCAGCCAGGAGTTGGAATGCCGCGACGACAGCGACGCTCGCGTTCGCTCGTGCTTTTCTCCAGCATTTCTACGACCAACTGCCAGAATAGCCGCATCCGACAGCATGCCACTTCGGCTTTCGTGACGACGCTTGTTGCCACTTCGAAGGCCACTTTATATGCGTGCGCGGAATGGGACGCTGAACACACCTGTCGGAGACGCGCTGCATGCACCGTACGCTGAAGACGCACGCACCTTTGTCAAGCTTGCGATTGCACGAGCTTTCTTCAGATAGAGAAATATGACATCGACAAGACTTCCCTGCTTGCAATATTCTCTTATGTTTCGCCATAAAAAATATATATAGTTTAGCACACATATTAGAGGCTTCCCATCCTAAAGTGTCACTCTGTGCACCACTGAAATATTTAATCCCACATAAAAGATAGTGCACTACCGGTTTTGCAAAACAGAGCACAGAGCGCACGCACACTGTTTGTCTTTACATACTTCACTTACATAGAAAGAAAAGAAAATGTGTGAATACAATTCAACACTTAAAATTAATCCGTAGCGGCTCTATACCGTGTCATCTGAAATATGCAGAACCTACACACCCCATTTAACGCGATTCTGCCTGAGGTTTTAACGAAAAAGCCGGTGCGTGTGCTCACCGGTCTTGTACAAACATACCGATGCCGAAGAAATTGCTTCTGCACTTGCCCGGCTGTGTTATCGTGAAAGCGGCCTAATTGAAAACCTACGAGGGAGGTGACAAACGCTCACAGTTTCAATATTTGCGCAGATCCATCTTAGTTTTATTTTTCTGACCCCATACCAAAAATAAAATAAAAACTCAAATAAGAAACATGACACCAGTGGTGCGGCAGTCTACTGTCCGCACGTATTTCTGATATTTTTTTTTGCTTGCACTTTTATTTATCTAATAAATGAACTCATTTTTTTTTTTTTTTGGTTGCCGAGTGTTTTTGCACATCGCAGATTGGGGCACGCCGAGAGGAAAAGCTCACGCTACCGAACCTAGGGATAGATCTCTCCCAAAATCGAAGCGATCCTAGAGGCATATACCGCCGCGCAAAGCAGATTGCGCACTTGTTGGCCATCGTTTCGCTGTCGATTTACCAACCTCCATTCATGAAATCCTGTCACGACCAAAATACAGTGAATGCATTTTAGAATATCTGACTTTCCTTAAATGTAAGATGTTGCCTACCGATACGGATAGAACACGGTATGGGACGCGGCAGGCCTTACTCCTATTCCTCGCTAACTCAGGCAGATTCTTACGGCCGCCGGAGGTTCGTGTTCTTAAACGGGGGCTCTCACGAAGATGAATGCGCGCAGTGCAAGCGAGCGCTGACTTTATTTTCATCCATTGCTGAGATGCACTATACTTCGTCAACGGGGCAATCGAAATCGAAGCCGTGCCACTCCTCTCCGTGGCCAAAGAGGTTCCATAATGCAACGCGCGCAGTGTTGCATGCAGGGACTCTTTTTTTTTTTTTTGAAGTAGTCTATTCTGGATTCGATCCCCACACCTGCCAGTTTTGATCTGGATGAGCATTGTAGTGGCGTGCGGTCGTGTATCACTACTGCGTGAAGCACGTTAAAGACCCCTGCAGACTTGCAGTTGTACTACACTGGCTGAATTTATCATCTACAGCGGACACACCGAACACACACACACAGACACGCACACACGCACGCGCACGCACGCACACACGCGCACGCACACACATACACACACACGCACACAATTATTGCTATGTTTTTCTTTCTTGTCTCAACTCAAGCAATGTCGATGCTTCCCTGGCTGCCTGGTCGAAGCACACCCTCCACACGTTCTTGATTCTGTTACTTGATTAATATGTTCCATCTTCAGCTTATTCTTTATTTAAGAGCGTGTGGTCACGCGCTTATAGCAATACTGAGTTGATTAGTAATAGTGATAGTAATAGTAATAGTAATAGTAATAGTAATGTTTATATTCGTTTGGGAGAGCCGCCGCACCGCAGAAAGGGAAATAACCCATACTATGAAGGCCTGCAGCGCCGCATGTCTAATGATTATGCAATGAGATATTGTACATATGACAAAGAAGTGCTGACGATGCGTGTGCTAAGAAACATTATGGAGACGTTTTGAAACTGTATCACAAATTATATTCATCTAAAAAAATGAAAAGGAATTCAAATTTTATAGTGCGGTGGAGGTTTTAAAATGTCGACTTTGAACCTTTTACTTAAGTACACTGATGGTTTATTTCTCTGGAAATGGTGTGTTTAAATATTTTTGTAACTCTGTTGTAGTACGCCTACCTGCAAAATGCCCTCTTTGCATTGTGCAGCAGAATGATTACGTAAATAAATGTTAAATAAGCAAAATTTGATATCTCGTACAATAAAAAAAAAATTAAAGAAAAACGGTAAAAAATATTTTATTTGAATTGTTTCGATTGCTTTTCTCCAAGATTTAACGCGTTCTCCCTCGTGAAATAAGCGGACTACGCAGATTATGTAAATACTTTCACGGAGAGTCAAATCTCCGCCACATTTATTGGGTTCTGCGCAGCGACGTTCGAGGTTGCGCAACAACGCATTAAAATAATTACTCCTAAGATATAGTTTATACGTGCATTGCATCATCACAAAAATGAGCGAGAAAACCAGAACCAAAAATATGCGCGTACACAATCCAAACGATGCTAAGATATGCGCGATAAAATAAAATAAAAAAAGTAATCTGGATACCATCGACTAAACGTGTTTCTCTCCTGGTGGCGGCCACGTGTAATGAGATAGGGGGCCATTTAATTTTCGTACGAGACATAATATCTTGCGTCTGCACTCCTTCGTTTATACCACGCGTATACCGGCCATCCCTTGCGTAAGTGACGAAGGGCCACAGCGTGAGGGCGTTATTTTTATGTCTTTCTGAAATAAACGCAAAAAAAATCTTTGTGGCCGTTAGCGACTTGGTTTTTGTCCTTCTTCAACATAGATATAGCTTTTCTTTTTTTAACTAAATTGGGTAATTTTTTTTTAGTTTCCATTTACAGGCATAAGTATCGGTTCCAAACTTATGTCAGACGGCGAATATGTCGAAGTGGTGCTTACCAAAAGGGCGCGAGAACGTTGCTCATCAGGATGGTTTCGAGCCTACGTATTGTCGTTCTTTGTACACACGGCTTGCTCTGACGTCAACCGAGCGGTCATTGTGGCGGTCTTGCTTTCTGAGCGTGTACCTTCGCCAACGTTGCAGGCACTCCCCCACAAAAAAGTAAAGAAACACGTTACTCGTTACTTGCAAATAAAAGCAACGCGTTACCGTTACGGATAAGAAGTAACGCACGTTACATTTGCGTTACTTTCTATTTACGAATCCTACGTTTAGCTGCTGTGACGTTAGTTCTTGTGTGCACAAGTACCATGTTCCAAGTAACACAAAGTTCATGCAAAACTTCATATATTTACCTACTTTATATATTTTTTTTACTTTTCTGACTTTGAAGGTATGTGGGATGTGTGCAAGAATTCGTGACTTGGCGCCAACAAACACGAAAACAGTCAGCGTATATATTTTTTATTCGTTGCTGTTTTGGATAGCTAATGAGTACATTACTACGTTATCGATAAACGTAGCGCGTTATCGATACCGCGGTTAGTTGTAACGTGTTATCGGCAACACTGTCTGAAGCGCGCATTTCGTGCCAACGAATCAGTTTGTCTCGGCAAGCACAGTTTGGAATGAGTGCTATAACTCGGGGAGAACTTTTTGTGGCAACGAAGAGAAAACCCGAGTACAGCCTGACGCGATGACGCATCATCGGGGTCGCGTTTGTAATTCGAGCTGCGTGGAGGAGACGAAGGCGTTGACGATCGTCTGCAAGCGTCTCAGCCTCTCCGCCCGCTTTTCTCCTCGACCCATGACGAGGGAACGCATGCGCACTTGCGATCAATTTGCCCAGGAGCTTCAGGAGGCATCCGCCGCTAGACGGTCAACTCTCTCTTCTCTACACAGTTTCAGTTGTTCCCTCTTTTAAATCCAGGCACTTCACAGCGCCGAGTTGAGTAGCGCGCAAACTAAACACGCCTAACGTACGTTTGCTTTTTTCAGTTTTTTTTTCCCCTTCGCGCTTTGTTTTTGTGGAAGCCCGGAGTGCGCTCGTTTCGCGAAGCAGAGCGCTGCTGTAATGTCTGAACACGTGATGTTTTCCCCTCGCCAGGGCTAACACGGAGGCACTCGAGGAGGAGATTCGGCTGGCACTATACAGGGCTTGCACTGAATTGTTTTGACAACCATGTAAGAGAGAGAGAGAGAGATTGAAGCTGATTTGTAGGAATTTTGAGTGACGGGTTAATCTTCTATAATCTTCTGGGAGGAGAATAGCGACGTCTGTGTAAATTTGGGAGACACAAAAGAGGGTCCTGGTAAGAGGGGAGCTCCTTCTTCCCCTCTTCTCGGGTGGTCATCGGAGCGATCTGTGGATGACGTCACGTGAAAGCCATGTAATACATGGCTTGCACGCGACGTCGGCGTTCGGCTTGCAGTCGGCCTGTTGACTTCCGTCGCCTGTTTGGTGGCCGGATATGGTTAGCCGCCAGCCATGTTGCGCATTCTGCGTTCTAAAGCTCCCAGCCACGTGTTCTTGACAAGCCTGCCGGCGAAGATTGTCCCTTGTCGCTTTGGTACGAAGCGCCCATTACCAGGGTTAACGGTTAGCATTCGATGTTTTAGTGTGTAGTATGCGTGCAGCGTGCACACGTAAATGCCACCTTCTGGTGCTCGGACCTGAAACGTGTGACTACAGTAAGAGCATCAGTTACGAATCATCCGTTACGGCTAAAGACTGGGCAAGACAGGCACGCGCGAAAAATATCGACCGAAAGTCGGTAGATGACTGGAACGTGAAAAATTCGTTCCACCCTACACTCTAAGAAATGCCTGCGCGTCCACTTACCCGCAAAACACTTGAAGAGCCCATCTCTGCGATCGACCAATCAGCTCAGCGAATGATGAGGCGGAACATCCGTTTAGACCTTGAAATTAAGTCTGCGCTGTGGCATCACGCAATGGAAGCATGACGCTTTGCATTGCCTAATGCCACAGCGCAGACTTCGTTTTTAAGGTATAAACAGATGTTCCGCCTCATCATTCGCTGAGCTGATTTCGTCGATCGGAGAGATTTACAGAGTAGGCGCGCAGGCATTTCTTGGAGTGTAGCTTTAAACACACAAGAAAACGTATTTACGCTCGCAAGTCGGAAATATGATTTCATGCAAAAGCATACTTGCGAATTTCGTACAATAAATACCTACCCGTGTTTTTTTATGGTGTGACTTCAATTTCTGCGACTTTTTATTTTTTTTTTATTTTGCACGTGTTTCAGCCTTTTTAAAGCTGTACATTTGCAGCTTAATTTTAAGTCTTAACGAAGCAACATGGCTCCCTCCTTAAAATTTTATTTACCCCCACAAAAAAAAAAATCCCGGAAAGCTTTTTAGGGGTGTGAATATTTGAAACGATACTGGAAAGCTAAGCAGCCTGTATATAACTTAGATTTTTGCTATAACCACGAGTCGCCTTCAATATTTGGCAAACGTCGCTAATATAAAAAAAGATATCGAGTACCTAAAATACTGCCCATACCCCCCCCCCCCCTCTCTCTCTTAGCCCTTCGTCCCAAGTTGCCTGGCACATGCTTAGGTACGTGCGCAATAAAATATACCGCAGCAATCTACAGAAGGGAAAGCCCGATCTGTCTTCGATTATAACCGGAGCGGGCCTGTTTCCCTCGTCCATCGTACTCCCAGCACGCCAAAAACAAAAGTGAAGAAACTGCGTCCAACTTGTTGCGGGGCACCGTCAAGTTGCTGGCATGCCTCGGCGGTTCTGGCACCAACCACGACGACCGGAGATCGTGGCTACAGGAAGCACACGACTTCCCCTTCCTTTTCGGACGCACATCCGGGGAAGCACCACGACACGCCTGCTTGCACAACTCAAAACAGTCGCAGCAGTGAGAAAAAAGAACGGCAAAAAGGGGAAAAAAATGAACTAGCAATGGCGAGAACCAGCCCAGACTAGTAATGGCGTCGACCGCTAATGACAGAGGCTTCTGGGAGTGATTACTCATAGCGCCCTCTAGGAGCCAAGCAGCGACACACGCCGGGTTCAGGTAGCGAGACGTGATGGATGGCGCAGGTAGCGGGTGTCAGGAAGCCGCTCTGGGCGCCGCCATTGCTGCTGAAGGCTTAAGCCTCTTGCTTTTCTTTATTTTGCTTTTGTTTTTCTTTCGGAACCCAGCGATCCAAGGCTGAGCGGCTTCTCTATGTGCCCGCCACTGGTGCGTTTCCCCGCTCGACTCGTGGAGGAAGGAATTAATCTCTTCTGAGCCCGCTGCACGGGGGGCTTCGTCTCTCGGGGTTCTTCTTGGACAGCGGTTCCTGAAGTTGGTTGTACGCGGGCGCCCCTCTCTCGCCGAACGAGCGTAACACCCGAACGACTGCTGCTGCGAATGAGTCCCGAAAATATAAGTAAGGCGAGATTTTACATCGTGCGTTCCATCTTGCGTTTGCGTCCCTCTGACCATCCCTGAAACTCTGTTGAAAAGAGCGGTTCCAGCCCGGAGCGGGCCTCAATTGGCGGGCGTGCGCAGTAAGAGCATTTGTCTTCGAATTAAGTGGTATATGGTGCCACCGACTGCGCCGTCAACAGCATATGAAGGCTAGCTTATGTATCCTGTAGAGTGACTTCATTACTAACGTGCGTTTGTTTGTATTAAAGTAAAATTGCGTATGATGTTCAAAATTAAAAATGGGTTGGAGACGGATTTGAGCGTATTTCGGTCCCATAAACCCGAACATGTTTACAAACGCGAGGCTTGATCTACCGTTTCATTTGTGCGAAGTCACGCCTCGAATGAGGCGTTAGACGAAGTCACGCTCTCGTGCCGGTAGCTTTGATAGAGTGCGGTTACTGACAGCGCTACAACGGTAGGGAGCTCCTTCAGTTGTCTATAGCTTCGAAAGCGAGCTTCATACGTGCTCCGAAGTCTCGCGAGCGTCGAGCCTGCACACGTGGCCAAAGCACGACGAAAGGCTACGAACGCGTTCCAAGTGTGAGTAGAGAGCCATTACAGAGAGCAAGTCGTCTGCTTTTTGCGCAGGAGTGGCGGTGACGTCAGAGGACGCCGAGCTCTGATTGGCTTAGATTGAAATGATATAGTAGCGGATAGACCTCAAGGCAGCTAGCATCAAGGTCCACCCACTATCTTTCCAATCACAACAAATCAGAGCTCGGCGTTCTGACAACCGCTGCTCAAAAAGCAGACAAACTTGCACTCCGTATAAGGTTGGTAGAGAGTCAAAGGCAGCTGACTTTGCGTCTATACCCACTTAATCATTCCAGTCAGCGCTCGGCACTCTATAGTCTCCCCACACGCTCTCGTTTTCTTCTCTCCTTCGGTTTGTCGTTGCATAGGCACGAAATCGAGTATAGAGCTGGGAAGGCACGCTGGCTGTGCGTGCGTAAGGCGTACCGATTCACGAATTTCCGGCGCGCTATTAATGTCTTTACCGACGTGAAGAGTCTTCTCTCCCGAGAAAACAGCGAGAAGCACTAGAAGTAAAAGAAAGCAAGCTATAAAGAGGGCAATCGCAACGCGCTAACGGTGCCCTATAGTACTTCAAACAATGCCCAAAAATCGGCTTGGGTAAATACGCCGCTCCTCCGACTAAGCGCATTAGGCAGTAAATCGATGCGTGGCGGCCGCTTTCCGCACACTTAAAGCGTTTGCTGACGCTGCGAACAGAGCTCAGCGTGCCCGCTGATATAACCTTAAAATGAAGACGAAAACTCTGACGACGGGATAATCCCCCTTTCCCGTCGGTGTCATGTCCCGCCGTGGCGCTTCAGCCAGCGGCTGTTCTCACTCCGAAAACTGTCATGCCCCTTTGTCATTTATGTATACTATATATTTGTGCTGTTTCGTCCAAGTGCGTGAATAATGTAAGGCAAACTTACTACGGATGTAAACAAGCTTCTGCAACCAGAATTAAGTGTCGAATTGTGATCTCCCTAGGTTTGAGTAACTAGCGAGCATTTTTAGTTTCTTCATTTTATTGCGTATATTCCGTGACAGT
Organism: Ixodes ricinus; assembly: GCA_037355805.1. Lineage (NCBI taxonomy): Eukaryota > Metazoa > Arthropoda > Arachnida > Ixodida > Ixodidae > Ixodes > Ixodes ricinus. The sequence continues at coordinate 44,212 of JAZHYW010025523.1, read as the reverse complement.
TGCAGGGTACGGGGAAAGCTCCTCCCATATTTCTCCACTTCAGGAGAGCGAACGCTGGACAAGAGGCGACCTCTTCTTCAGTGTTCACTCTGATGAAGTCGAGAGAGGTGGGAGGAGCTTTTCCCGAACTATTAACCTGTCACCGACTTCAACCTGTCACCGCTTTCCTATTATTTTTTGATACCACTTAGGGGATAACTATAGGATCGCGTCAATAATGTGGTTTCGTAGACGTATCTTTTCTTGCGAATGTATACCAAAAAAAGAAAACGAAAAAGAAAACGTTGCCTGCATGGTCTTGCAGCAGCTGCTGGAACAACTATTGTTTCCGGGGTTACGACTATACGTCTGTTCGCAGCATCGGCGTGATTTGACGGCGAATTGACGGAGCAGTTCAGCGCAGTAATTGTTCCTCCGTCTAATGCCCACGATATATTGAACATACCTTCGATGCAAAAAGACGTTACTGCTCAGCAACTCGAGGGCCCGCCGCTTTGCAGGTTCGCTGATTCGTGGGTATATATGTCACCGACAGCCAAAGAAATCCAGGGCGTGGTTTATTACCTTCGTGCTTCTTGTTCCGCAATTCGTCTTCAGACCTTTTTTTTTATCGGGAAACGTGACAATATCATCGGCATCTAATCAAGATGCTCGAAACAGGCCTCGTCCTACCGACGTGAGTGTCTGTAGTTTTATTTTTGACCAGTATGTAGATGATCCTAATCGAAAGCACCGCTGAACGGTATTTTTATGTTTCTGCCAACTTCATTAAACGCCACCTGACAACTTTTAAATTTTTATTGAAACCGTAGATGACTTGCGTTTTCAAGCATGTTCATTCAGAACCTCATTCCACTACTGCACGTTTCGATATCTAGGCGTCGTAAGGCTTTGTGTGTTGAAAAACTCTCAACACCACATGCGTTGTACAAGAATTCACCGCTAAAACATCCCCCCCCCAAAAAAAAAAAATAGATTGTGCATAAATCGGGTTTCTTTTAGGAATATCTCGAAAATCAAATCTCGTTTGTGAGCAGGGCTTTTAAACCGCCTGAGGGTCTAATCGAGACACATGTAGGTGCCGCCCTATACGAACTCATCATCTTTCGATATGCAAAACGAAACTATGGTAAGTTTTCGTTCCGTCGGAAATGATTGCTTAGCTACCTTTTTTTGCGTCAACCTTGGCCAAGAGATGCACCCATCAGAGCGTGGCACTTTAAAGTGAGTACGTTTGGGTTCGCTACAATTTGCATAGACGCCACTCTCGGATGATCAATGACACGTGCTTCTGTAGGACCTGCGGTTCACACTCGCGCGATCGCAGCACTGTAATTAATCGTGTGCCATCGTCGATGCGTGTGATTCGGTACAAAAAAAAAGGAATGAGAAAAAAATTATGCGTTCTCTCTTAATAAGCAATTGAGATGCATTTGAAGATTCTGCGTTGCAGGTTTCCGAGAATAAACTGGCTTACCGTTAAGATGATTGCATTTGAAATTAGCTTAGGGCTTTGGAACAGGTAAAACTCCGTCATTCGTAAAATCTTATCTCATTTGCATGGCGCGGTCATCCAATGACGTCTGTCACTGGTTATGCATACTTCGTTATAATAACAACCGTGGAGGAAGTTTTCATTTTTAATATTTGTGTTCTCGTACCTGCAGGATTTTTATATTATCGCTGGAGCGTGATGCCGAAAACTATAATTTAAGCGAGTCGGCATGGTCTTTTGATGTTAAAAAAACATGAAACTACATATTACTCATTTGCTCAAACGTAATGAGTTGCAAATGGAAATTTGAGCGGCGTTACGGTTAAGTCACATATTTTAATACGTTATTGGATATGGTGTTGAAACCATCTGCAATATTTGTTTATTTGTGCAAAAAGAAAGTTTTTTTTCCATCACGATTTTACAAAGACACCCCCTCCGACTATACTAATAACACCCTTATCTCCCATCAAAGCAATGGGAGAGGTTGGAGAAAAAAAAAGCAGAAAAATCAGGTTGATGAGTTTTCTTTTTGTGAGAAAATTATTCAACTAAACATCACAAAATTGTACGATTAATGTTCAGAACGAAATTGTCCGAACGGCTGACAGGCAGTCATATCCATCGATATTTTCTACTTAATATGTAAGCGCCTCCGTATGGGCACACTAATCAATACGGTATTGACATAGCCACGAAATCTACCTGTGAAACGTCACGCGTACGCTATAAAGCACAGCTGGCACGGGACGCGAATTGGGTGATTTCATCTCAAATCGCGCAAGCGAGAACGATGAGTCCTCAAAATGTTTGCAAAAACGTAATTTGGTGGAAAGTGTGTGACTAGAACAAAACTGCAAATTAGAACTATGGAATGTTTTTTGTTCGTGAGTTGTGGGCTTCGAAAGGGCGGAAAGTAGGTCTTAGATAATATTTAAGTGTTGTCGTATAGGATTAACAAACATATATGTGACGTTTGAAATGTTTTCCGTGAGATAATAGAGGACTTGCGGGTAAAACATTTCAAGCGACGGCCCGCCAAACACGTCAATAAGCGTGCATGTTTTTTTTTCCTTCAAACAAATTGTTTTACACGATAACTAAGCTAGGTTTGTTGAAACCTTCCAATCTACGTTTTTATTCTTGGCACTTCTATGTTTGCAGAACCAAACGTACTTTCCAAACCTCATAGAACGATATGGGTGAGACGATCAGTTATGATAGCATCGCGACGCTTTGGCGCTTGCTTTCGATTTCTGCAATGTGCTTGTCTTCCCTAAGTTCTCTGTTTTATATTTCCTTTTTCTTGTTGAGATATAAGTACCTTCAAGGTTCTCATAAGCTGCATCGGCTCTTTTCCTTCGATGGAAAGTGGAAACGAATGGGCAATCCACGAGTCGAGCAGGACATAGACATGCCGCCACCCTTTTTAACTATATGAGTGTCGCATCCTCTTTTTAGATAGCTGTCGTGATTGTTTGTTTAGTACAAGCAGGGTCACTATGAGCATTAGAAACGACTACCATACCATGAACCATGCACGTGATAGAAAGGAAGAATCTACAGACAAGCTGTGATTACCAGGAGGCGCTACAAGAGCTAAAACTCTAATGCCGCCACCTTCGAGAGCGGCAGCCTTTCCATCTCGTTTTGCTTCGCTGGCAGGTTCTATGTTGTTCACATATCTGGTGTCCCATTTCAATTTCTTGTACACAGTTAACCAAAACCGAGAGAGGGAGCAAGTACTCTTTGCCTGGCCGCAATATTAAACGGGAGCTACCAAGAATTCAGTCTTGAAGACATTAAAAGACTTTGCCTTGTGCTAACCCAACTAAAGAGAGCGTTTTGCTGACCTGCCAAATTGAGATGGTTTAGGCCTAGAATTGTAGCCAATAAAGGAAGACAAATAAACCGCAGTTGCTCTGTGAGACTCTAGCGAACTGCTAAGGAAACAAATGGGAAGTAACGTATTTTGCAATGAGCTCGGAAAGTGTGCAACAAAGTACTTTCCCCATTAATTCATCCGATATGCTCCGCTGCATTTCTATAAGCTAAAAAAACTCGCATCTCAAGGCTCGTACTATCGTATTGCGTTTTGATTTTGCGGAAAACTGGAGCGCCGTTCTTCCGCAAGCGCTACAATGCTTTCACTGGAAGACTCAAATCGTGTCTATCTTCATCTGCGTCGCTACAACGGAGCGCAAAATCTACAGCTTCGGAGTCGTCAGCGAGCACATCGTGCACGATATAGCACACGCACTGTCCGCTTTGCGCGCAATTAAAGAGTGGCTTGAAGAAAACATTCTGATTTTCACAAAATTTGTTTACATCCCCGACGGAATTAGGCTAGTCTCATCTTAAAAAAAGTTTTAAACTGTGCGAGATGGCGAAGAGACAAAATGTGACCAAATTGATTTTTTTAAGCCACAAGACGAGGCAAATGTGCGTATATTGGCGCGTGGGAGTCCTCAAGCACCAAGCCTCCTTGCACAGCCTCAAGTCGTCAGAACTGGAAACCATTGAAAGTTCTGATCATTTGGTTTTTGTAGTGGCCTCGAAAGTGCCTGGAATTGTACTCCTTAAAAGTGAAGCAGCATGCCTCACCCAATACCGTGACATGAAAAAGGAATGGAATTTTCTGAGTCTTGTGAAAAACATGCAATCCTGCCATTTCTGGACGAAGGTTCAAAATAGAGACGGGTCTTTCAGGGTTGTGATAAAAAAAAGAAGCAAAACCTGAGGAGTAATGTTAACCTGTCATAAAATCACTTTTTCTTTTATCACCATAAGTGTTACTGTGGACTTATAACACTAAAGATTAGGGCTGGCCGTCGATTAACATCTTTAATCCAATTAATCGCCACCCTTTAATCAATTACATAATCGATTAATCGGTTGCGTTCATTCCCATGCATAATAGTTCAACAAGTCAAAATTAAATGTTTTACTTTTGCTGAATGTCTGATAAATGGCGCCATGTATAATTTCAGATTTTAAATCAACCTTGAAGTGTAGTTGAGGACAGTCAAATGGCACCCACACTCACAAATGATTACTTCAGCCGCAGAAGCAAAGAGGTTCGTTGATGTTCTCCTGCAATAGCGAACTTCCTTGATTGTTCACAAAGGTCTTTGCGGCGCTAAACGGACCTTCGCAAGGCGTTGAAGTGGCTTGAAGGTAAACGTTCGGCAACGCTTTGCCTTGTTAGGTTAGGTTAGGTTAGGTTGTATTAGGTTAGAGGATTGTAGTGTATAAGCTTCTCCACTTGTTTGGAGTTTCAAATCTCGCCTCTACCGTTTACTTTAGATCATAATGTTACCCAAGCTTTACCTTTGTACAAATGTGCTCGTTCATATCTGAGTAGTGAAGGCGTTGCATTCTTCCTTCTTTTCTTTTCTTTTATTTTAGTCAAAAATTAACCGATTAACCGGTTAAAAAAATTAATCGCGATTAGAACATTAATTTATTACTCCGTAGGTTAATTGATTAAGTGCCCAGCCCTACTAAAGATGCTATGTAATGTTATGCATTTCCACAGTGTATGTGTATAATTTGTTATTGCCTCTTAAAATAGAAGTTTTTTAAAAAAAAAGTAAAAGAAGTTTTCGAACGAGCCTCGTCCGCCACTGAAAGAAACAAAATTTTGACACTTATGGCTCCGACTGGGTTTTTGAAATATTACATTTATCTTGCCCATTCATCTGCCTGAAGTTATATAAATGTCTTCCGTTTCCTGTCGTTCTCAGTCACGTGGGTTTCGTATCTGGTATGCGGGACGAAAAAATAATCAATGCATTTCAACCTGGAATATGCGAGAAAGTATAGGTGAGGCCAGACAAGAATGTGTGACAATCACGCATTTTTAGTAAACACCTTCCAGCGGCGTGGGGCGATCAAAGCGTTGTTTTACCGCATCCCAGCAATTACGACATTCAAGATGGCTCCGCCCTTGTGGAAAAGGTGTAAAGGTTTCTGAAACTTAATTTTTATATTTGGTAAAAAAATAATAAAAAAACGCTTCAATAAGTTTATTTAAAGAAAAGCTGTGAATCTTGATATGATATAGGGAAATTAGACATGTGAATGAATATTCTTTTTTAAATTATCATAACGTTCCAGTCATGCCTCATTTTCACTAAATGGTACATGAACTCAAATATGATACATACTATGATCACGTTCCAAGGATTAATATAATAATTATGTGAAAGTTTTAGCAACGGCCCATATTTATATATCTTATAGTGGAGGTACAGGTATGTCTTGTTTTCAAACGGACTGATTAATATAACGAAACCATATATATATGTCAAATAAATTTTATTGGATATATAGCGATACATAAAAATGTTTTATATATAAATTAAAAAACGTACTTTTAAAGTTGACTTTCAATTTTGTATTTTTAAGCTTTTCTTGTCAAGTTTACAGTCTTGTTTCTTTTTATGAACATTAGTCGTACTTAAATTAACAATATTAAAAATTTTGAATAGGCTCATATTCAATATTTTAGTTGATATGTTTTTATGCCTTAAATAATTGTGCATCGAAAGCTAACTGGATTCAAACTTGGCGCAATACCTATTGTCAAAGGTAAGAGATTCTAAAATTTTTACTTCCATTAAAAACAAATAAAAAGCACTTTTCTAGAGAACTTTAACCCTAGTATGCAAAGTCCTAAAGCAGTTAAAAAAATTAACATTGTTCTGAAAGAAAAAAAAAGAAATACATTTACAAATCTTTGTAATGCGAAATTAGAGCGCAGCTCTTGAGGAGGAGGAGGGGAGGGTACGGAGGGGAGGGTATGCCCCTCCTCTTCCTCTGTACCCCCCCCTCCTCGTCTCATCCTCCTCCTCCTCATCCATCCTCTCCTCCCCTTCTCCTCCAATTTAGTTTTTCCACTAAATTTAGCGGGGAAAATAACGTCACATGACTTGGTGTCACGTGACCTGTGAACAAATTCAGTTTGTCGGCTTCATTTAGGAAGAAAATTGACGTCACGTGACCTCAACACCATTCCATTCCCCGCTAAATTTAGCGGGAATGGAATGTGTCGAGGTCACGTGATGTCAGTTTTACCGCGAAATCTAGCGGAGAAACTGAATTTGTCCGCCAAATCAGCTGAGAAACTGAATTTACCCGCTACCTTTAGCGGGGAATTGAATCGGTGTTGCGGCCACGTGACGTCAATTTTACCGCTAAATTTAGCGCGGTTACGCCGACGCCGCTCAACCCGGAAACGGCCGCCTAAGAGCTGGGCTCTAAAACAAAATCTAAACGTTGCGAGGCTCCAAAATGTGTCACTCGTGAAAATTTCAAAAAATCGCAAGACATAGCGAGAGCAAGCCCGAGAGACAATGGTCCCGGCAAAGTGGGAGTCGTAGATCTAAGTATGATCACGTGCTGTAAGTCCAGCACGAACCTTTCGAGACAGCGTCTTCGATAAAGACCACTCACTGACCTGGATGGCCGAGTGCACTGCTTGAGTGACGAGTCTTGCGACCTCGTTGCTGACAATTAATTTTCCAGAATTTCACGGCCGTCTTTCTTTTCTCGTTTGAACGAAAACTAAACTCATTGAGTGCACGAATACCTTTCTATAACGGTATGAAAACCGAGTTAAATGCAGATGCGTTTCTTCCACAGCTGAAAGATATCATCCCCCCCCCTTCCAAATATGGCGACTCCGAATGGCAGGATGATAGCTGACAAAAATTTTGCATCCTGTCGCATTCGAAGTAAGGGTACTGAAAGGGTGTATTTATGTACGTAAGCTCCTGACACACCCTTTTTAGACCGCTAAGGGTGTAAAATTAATCAATGTGCGACATCAGAACACACAGAAACAAAAAAAATCACACGAGACAGGTTTTTACAAATTCAGCTAAAATAAATTAATTTCAGGTAGTCATCTCGTTTGTATTCCAATTGGGCAAATGTCGAGCATACAAGCGTATATAATTACTAAAACAAATATCTCACAACTAAGCGGTCGTATTAATGAGAGAGATAAAGAGAGAGAGAGAGAGAGAATAGAGACAGCTAAAAACTCAGACCAACGATCGCTGGACCATTCGTGTCAGCACACGCAGGCATCACCACTTTGGGCGCTAATAACCGCTCGGCCGCATCGCCCCCATTAATCTCGGACCCATACCTTCTCCCCTATTTTTTCCCTCGGATAGCGCACCTCTCATCGCGCGTCCATCAGTACACTTCCAATATGGCCGGCGGATTCCTCCATTTCCCCGCTCCTCGTCCGTCTCCTCCGGCACACACAAACACACACGTACACACACACGCACGCACACCGGGGGAAGGACGAGGGCTTGGGGGGGGGGGGATGAGGCTTCAAATTCCTGGCAGCTTCCTCTATGGAGAAAAGGGACCCCTTCCATTGTCGAGGGCCTGCCAGACTTCAATTAATCACCGGTCACCCTCCGTTCCAACAAACCCTCCGGGCGATAGCTCATCTCCAAATATGAACGCTTTGAATCCTCCTCCCTCCCCTTCCACGAGTTTTTCTCACTGCTTTTCGACACCTACTTCTTCCGGCTTTTTTTCTCCTTTTTTCTATTATTATTGTGTTGGTATATATCTCGAGCCACATTCTTCGGCTCTCTCCGAACACGCCGAAGCTTTTCCGAAGATTATGACGAGGTTCCCTTCCTTCTACATTTTTCCCCTTCCCTTTCTTCTGTCATTTATCGTCTCTCTTTACTTCATTTCACTAACCCGGCTGCGAATCCATTTAGCGCTAGCGCCGATGAACCTCGAGGACCTCGCTCGTGCGGATCTACCGGGGGTACGGGGGGTGCACTGTGAGGGACCCTTCATAATCGTTTACGTCATTGGAGCGCGCGATCCCTGACTAGTATTAATAGGGCTTCATAATGAACGCCGACCTCCCCTCCTTCTCTTCCGTCTTTTCTTTCTCTCCCTGCCTTGCACGCCAATAATCCCGACGTGCTTCGCCCATCTTGAGCCCTTTTCTCGGTTAGGCCTATTTTTGGTGAGGGGAAGAGAGGGAGGGAGGGGGGAGAGAGGAGGGACTCAAAATTCTTCCGGCCTAGCGATCTGCGTCCCCTATCCCGTTTCTATATTTTCGAGGGCTATATATGTTCGATAGATGTGATCCTGCCCCCCTCAATCCTCTTCCCCCAATATATTGGCGTGACGACGGATCGCGCGTGTGAATGTGTACGTGAATAGAGAGACACCTTGAAAGTAGGATTTTGCTCGAATGGCATAAAGCTAAACGCAATCTGAAATATGCCCGTTTGACGCGGGTATCACTTTATAATTCGATGTAGTTCGTTAACACACACAAAAAAAATTACAAATTCGGAATGCTGTGGCATATTATATTTTGCGGATAATCATATACAAAAGGAACAACAACACAACTTGAGATGTTTAGGGTAAGAAAAAAAAACACGAGAGAAAAGCAATTCGAGGACAACAATAATAACAGCAACAAAGGTGTATCGATGTGTTTGTGTATATACGAGTGTCGATCACTACTTACAATAGATATGTATCAAGCGTACTGCCATAAATACGAACTGCGTTGACCCTTTAATTTTTTTACACGCTCCCTGTCGCGCGCCGCAAGGCTACGCGAATTGTAAAAGCTTTAAAATGAGGTTCCGGTCACCGAAACGTCGACGTTCCATCGTAAACACCCGGGAACATCTGTCGTGTCATTGTCACCGGCGTTCTGCAAAGATGGAAGTTTTTCTTCCTCTAACAGTTTCTCGCCGCTCAGAGCGCCTGTTGGGTCATTCGTAAAAAGATCGTGTTTGCTTTTACTCAACGCACATCTCAAGACTGGTCTTGTGCGAAATTTTTAAAATTTATTTTTGTAAATACTTATTTGGGCATCAGAAAGAAGGTAATACACCCGGGGACCATTGGGACCGTGAACTTTTGGATTCATTGTGGGTACAGACGCGTGATCCACTTGTGTACATTTGCTACCAAAGTAGCAAACTCTATTGCGTTTCAACGTTTTCATGAGTCCTGCAAACCGCCTCTTTAAACTCATACCAAAATATGACAATAAGATAAAAGGTTTTGACGCAATTTACTGAAACGTTGTTTGCGATACGATGTAAGCTTGCACGTTTTGCTATAGTTTATGTCCTGAACCACCTAAACCTGAAGTTTCTTGACATGTACTAACTTTTCCAATACCCCGTTTGGATTCTACTTCCAAAATATTAATTACTTTGCATCACCTCAAGTTGGAGAAGCCCGGTATCTTGTGCCATCAGCGAAGAGCTGGCAACAAAGTTAACGAGCATTAAATGTTCTTAAATTATTTTTTGTTTGCTAAACATTGTGAAAATAAATATATTGTCGTCTTTGCTAAACCAAAATTAAATAAATGACCCATCTAATTGAACAAGGTTTAGGAATTCGTTTCGTTCCACTATTCTTCCGGAAAACGGTTACGCGTTAAATCCCATCAAATTTACAGCAACGAAATTATATGTTTTTAACGTTCCCGGCAGCATCACCTAAATAGAACAAAAAAGAGGGTCGTTGTCGTTTCACATTATCTAACTTAAGTAAAAATGGAAATATAAACGCACACAAAAAAAGTTCCAACGACATAGGGTGTTTTCGATCAACGCTTTCGCAGGCCATCGACGTCCACGGTCCTGGCCGCCACGGTCCCGGTGAGGTCCCTCATCTTCCTGAGCCTGGCGACGGAGTCCCGGAGTCCGGCCAGGAGCTCCATCTTGACGATCACCAGGTCCTCGAGCTCTCGCAGCCAGGCGTCGTCCTCGAGCGCCCGGGTGCTCAGCAACCGGGTGAGGAGCCTCACGTCCGTCGTCATCCAGAGGTCGCTCACGTCCACCACGGCGCGGTACCTGCGTCGGTGAGGGGACCGGTGCGTACGACGTTTATTCGATGCACTCAGCTGCGTTGGCTTCCCGCAGACGCTGCACGACGCAAATAGACCCTTTTCAAAACCCTATCAAGCAACATTGGCGGTCGGCATTTATTTTGTATTTGCCTGATCCCCCAAAGGTCAGCCTGGTGGTACATTCCCTCGTCCCGGTGATAGTTGCAGGGATGTAGAAAGAAAGAAATTGGGCATATAAGTGGGGGAGGAAAGCATTTTCTCAGGCTAGGTGGCGCAAGCTACCGCCCATTACAAAGGTCACAGCCGATATCATTTATCTCATCCATCCATGGGCATGACGCGCCCGATTGGATCCGAGTCATCGCCGAACGCCGACGCAGGCCTCGTGTCCAATACACGCGCAGAATGCGTGCCCGAGCAAAGCAGCTACGAGATGGCGAGCACTTCTTTTTTTCTTTGAGAGGTGTCTATTGGCAGCAGGATATTTATCTATCATTTAAACCGTCCTTCACAGGAATTGCGGTGTAGAAGAAGCGACGGGTAGTCACAACGTTGCACCAATCACTCGATGTCACATGACGCTTTGTCAACATCATGACTTGACACCGTGACGCCGTGACCACGTCGCATGAGACGTGGAGTCACCCGACGTCTCTTACGACGGACAATTGCCAGCACGACTAGATGCCGTGACGTCATGGGACGTGGTCACTCGTCGTGACGGCGTCAAGTCGCGGTGATATGCGACGTCATGTCACGCGGCATTTTGACGTCATGTGAACTCACGTCACGCGACGTGGTTATTTGACGTCACTGTGCTCTACTCGGTGTGTCCCTCGAAACTTTGTCACGTGACACGTCACGCACGCCATGGGCGAAGACCTAAATCTGAGTCAGCTACCGATAAAATGCAACTCTACATTAAAAAAAGCCCAAAAGCGTTTTTTCTCATAGGTGGCATTGTCGATGTGTTTGCTTATTTACATCCGGCAGAGAGGCTTCTGGACAAATATAACGAATTAATAGGTATATCTGCGCTTCACAAATATAGGTGTCTCATACGAATGCTTCTTGCACGGAGACAAAGGACGACTCGGAGAATATACTGCAAACGTATAGAATTCTCAGCGACGATGTGTTCGCCACGAAAACATGGAAGCGCTTAAAATATGCTTCCTGCCTATAACAGAACACCGGACCTCGTGATCTCACGATGACGTCGCGGGTTCTCACAATGTCACGAGGCGGATCATAACACACCAACGAATAGCGTTATAGCGTCACGACTTCGCGTAGCGGTCAATAGCAGCCAATAGCCAGTGGTTTGGCATGGCAAGCTCAAATGATTCGCGCATAAACTCCGGGAACCACGAGATGTCCGTATTCATGTGCGGCGACCTCACCGTCGACGTGCGGTATCTCAAGGACTCGTGGTTTCCGGAGTTCATGTATGAGCGATTTAAGCTCGTCATGCCAAATCAACCCGGCATGTCCAGAACGACGATCAGAAGTTGTACACAGATGTGGTCTTCGCGATACAGGGGGATCACTTGGGTGTCGTAACTCCCGTATATTACTTCAGTTACCACAAGGAGCTCCTCGTAATTCAAGAGCACCAACTCCAGCCGCTACAGTCATACTCGTAGGAAACAGGACCCATGCTACTTTATAATTAAAGCGTACTCTTTGCAGACTCCATTCCTGATTAAATTTACGCTTGTTTAGATTATTACAATAAACCAGAGAAACACACGCGTGAGTTGTGCGCGCCACGCAGCTGGAACCGCGCAAAGCTCTCTCCATTCAATCATTATACATCATAACTCATGCAAAATGCACACACAGCATATATTTTGTGAACAAAGGGTCAGGACGCAAACGAGCTGGTGGTGGGTAAACATATGACTAAAAACCCCGAGAAATTAAAAGCGAGAAGGAACGGAAAACCACAAAGTCTCAGTTTGTGTTTTTCCGTCCCTTCTCGTCCCAGTTTTGGGGTTTTTAGTCAAATGTTTAACATATTTCGGCTCCTGCGAGGGGTTTATCAGACTAATAAAGACAAGTTTAAATTTGTTTCTCTCTGTTGTAAAATGCATGCAGCTAAAAGTTTGAGGAGATAAAACATCCCTATAAATAAGCTTGCCTAGCCGTTTTTTATGTCAAAACTATTACGGGGTGTACTATTCAGCCATTTGCACTAAGATGTCGTTACTTGTTGCTCCTGCCGTGGAATGCACGACGTACCTATCACTTTGTTTATATTATGTCATCAAGAAAAGAAACTAATTCGTCCGCGTCTGAGACATTTGTCCTCTCTCCGTGCGTCATGCAATGACTCACTGCCACAGCCTGGATTTGTGAAGGCGGCACGGTACCTGCGCAGTAGCTGCGCGAGAGCCTCAGCCTCTTGTTGCCGGTTCAGGGAATCGAAAGTCGTGATTGTGGGAACCTTGTTCTCGGTCCCGGCGAGGTTCATCCTGGCAGCTTGTCCGAGTTCCCGGCTCAGTTCGTGGCAAAGGTCCACCTCGTTGCAACTGATGGCGGCCGTGATGTTGCGTTCGCGCAGCGCGTCCTCCTTGGTGGCCGCAGCGGTTCCCGTGTGCTGCAAAAACGATGACCCCTGCTAGCTCCCTCGGATTTGTTGTTGACATTAGGGTTTGTTCCCGCCTGGTAGCCGAGCGCTACATGTATACCATGATAATTCGAGCCGTACAGTCATCGTTTATCTCTCCTTTATAGATTTTTGTTTTATTTATTTGTCAACTTTTAGTTAATTCGATAATTAGTAAAAATTACAAATCTTATCGCCCATAAAAGTCCACACTTGTACCTAACCCGAAACATATTACAATTTTTGTTTTGTTTTTATATATATCTCTTTCTTTGAAGTTATGCTAGATGCTTTTGTGCGCTTTATCGTGCAGACATGTTCATTGACCTGTCCCAGTACAATAACATCGAGTGTTTCAGGTCACCCTCTAGAATGTGTGATAAAACGTCGTGACAGAATTGCAGGTACCCGTCCTCTCAGCATGACAGTTTGCAACGAAACTCCATGAAGCGCTTTTGCGGGACGACAAACAACGGCTTGAAAAGGCGATAGATCTTAGCGAGAGATCCAACTAGCACCAAATACTACAGTCTAAAAAAAAATCAATACACAATAACGTATTACCCAGCTGAAAAAGGAAGCATTTGATATTTTACTTTTTTTACCCTTGCAGATGGAAGTGATTAATTGTGTTGGCAATATCTAAGGAATAGCACGGCAGATATCGGAATCCAGCACTCAAGTTTCAAGATGTAGGCTGCGTCACGTCGCGGTAACTGAGCAACCGCCCTAACGGTGCAAGCAAAAGTCGACAGATGGCTCTATAGCTTGCAATCAACGAACGTCGGTGTGGTCTGAGGCCACAATGAAGCTCTTGGCGCCGAGGGGTGGTGGACTCGTTACTACTCCAAGATTGCAAAAAACGTGACGGACGACGGTGCTCTCATGCAAAGAGTGGCGGCGCCACCTGGTTACTGTCGGACGCCCCTTGGACGATAAGAGGTAGCACATACGGCCGTGGAGCAAGGCAGGGACGACGTGGTGTCTCTTGTTTCCCGACGATGTGGCCACTCGGAGTCAATCAGCGGCACCGCGGATTTCCTCCTGTTGCCCGACGGCTTCTGTTCCCCGGGCCGCTGCGGCGGTGGCGGCGGGGGCGGCTGCGCGGGCGGCTGCGCGGGCGGTGGCGGCATAATGAGCTCCGGGTTGAGGCCCACCAAGGCGACCCTGTCCACGTCCTTGCCCTTGGTCTGGCCGTTCTCAAGCCACTCGACGGTGACGAGGCGGGAGTGCACGGCCGTCACAACGGCCGGATGCACCCTGCCGTCGGTGCGCCGGATGTCCACGTTGACGCCTGGCCGGAGCCCGCCGTACCCCTCAGTCATGCCCAGCTCGGACATGTCCTGGGCGTCCGGACGCCCAGCGCTGCTAGGCCGCCATAGACACGCTTCTTCTTCTTCGTCATCTTCGGCACTCTCTCCAAAGGCTGTGGAGGCTGCAGATATTTAGACGATATGGCAATAGATGGCCCCAGCAGACGCAGCGGTAACGGAGGAATATCGATGGACGTATCGAATGTGCTACCGGAAGCGCTGGTCTTCCAGCAATAGACGGACTATGAAGCCAGGTTGGAGGAATCAGAGCCGTATATAGAAAGAGTTTGGCCATATAGAGGGAAGTATAGAGGGCAAATGAAGAGGCGCTATTGGTCGTAAGCGGGCTGGGCGTGGTCCAGGGCGTCGCCACAAATTCGAATGTAGCCAGCCAGAATCCGCAAACCCTGGCGGTGGTCGCAAGAAACGAAAATAATAAGTGCGTCGGAGTAACTCTTGGTGACTGAAAATATGGTGCACGCGACTTTTCGATAACGGTCATGCAAAATAAAAATCTAGCAGAACTAAAGCCATGCACTAAATGAGCTACGCTTAGAGTATCGGCCTTCTGTTCCCCTAGGCTATATTGTTGCGGGTCGCCTTCTTGGTGCTTTTGCCGAGCAGACGCAACTGCCGATCATCATGAATCAAAAGAGACTTCCTCGGCATTAGATACGGTGTTTGAAAGCTCATGTAATATTGCTTTTCTCGTCGCGAACTGTTTCAACATTTGTGGAGGACGAAAAAGCGTTTCCTGTGATTTTAGATCAAACTTCAGATAACTGGAAAAAATGATTTTAAGCAAGAAGATAAGTAAGTGTCGTTATTCTGAAGCCTAGCTTCAGAGTAACGACACTTAGAGTAACGAGTAACTTCAGAGTAACGACATCCGCCGAGGGCCGGGAATCTGCCGTCCAAGTGGTCAGACTCGCTGAGCAAAACAGAGTTTGAGCGGCACATTCGATTCTTACATCTGTTTGCATGATCATAATAGAAACATCACGTGCAGTACGTTTTCAGTCATGAAGAGTTGCTATATTTAACTCTTACGCGCTTATTAAAGCTGTTTCTCCTCACCACCGGTAGGAGATTATTTTTGGCTATTGGTTGGCCAAAAAAGCATGTCAAGCCCTTTTTCTGCGTCTGGGGCACGCCCTGGCTCTGTCCGCTTTTCCCATTGACCAAACTCTCCTTATATACGGCTCTGGGAGGGATCGCCAACATCACGAAGTGGACACTAGAAAATTGGTGTACCACGAAAGAAAAGTATCGACAAGGAAGTCTACTTGGTTGGACGCGGCAAATACGTGACCACACGATTAAAAAGAATAGCCCTAAGCATCATCATTATCATAATTCTACCATCATCATTCTTCCAAATACTTTGCTAGAAAAGTACAGGACACTCCCTGAGAATGCAGGGGGATAGGTGGCCGGAGTGGTCTATACTTCGTTTCAGCTTGGGTCCAGACGAAGGCGATGCTACAAGCGCAGGCTCCGAGCTTCCAGCGTCCCTGCCAAGCACGCGCGCTCGTGCAGTACAAGCACTGTTCAGGGCCACACGCTCGTGCTTGTAGCATCGGCTGCGTCTGGACCCAAGCTGAAACGAAGTATAGCGCACACTAGGGTGCCTACATGTCTGCGCGTGTGTATGAAGGCACTCTAACGCCACCAGCTCGGAGCACGTGGAGCGAAAGCTCGAGCTGCAGAACCCAGGAATCCTGGGCTCAATCCCCGCCCCTGCCCGTTTCGATCTGGATGTACCGGCGTGCGGTCGTGTATCACTACTGTGTGGTGCACGTTAAAGACCCCAGGTTAGCGGTTCTACCGCACTGACTAAATTGATCCTCTACAGCTGAGACACCAGACGCCCATCGAGGCAGACTAACTTCCGGCTGTATAAACATACACACAACAATTTGCTTGTTGCCTGAGAATGCATCGAAAAAGGCGACAACGAAACACCGCGGAAGCACGTATGACGGCAGCAGTGGTACCTATACTCCCTTTCACCTTGTGTCATACAGCAGCGAAGGCTAGAAACGCGAGCTCATAGCGTTGGCAGCTGCCCTTAATGCACGAGAGCTTGTGCCGCCGAGATGCGCCCTAGAGCAAGGAGCTCGCGCTCGTAGCCTTCCCTGCGGTACATCATAAAGTGAAATAGAGTATAGCGCAGCTCATTTCGTGGCTTTAGCGGTACCGTCTTCGCATCAGCGACCCTGTCAACCGCACCGCATTCCGGCAGCTCGGTCACGTGCTCTGGCGGCAAGAGGAGGAAGTGTTCCAGCCGTTCAGGACGTAGAAATGCAATCTTGACAGGATGCGGTCGCGTTGACTCGCTTGTTCCACTTGTGCAGTCACAGGAAGGGTCTCCACTTGAGTCACGTGGAAGAAATCTGGGGTGCTATGTTGCGCTTTTTGGACTCCCAGGAGACTTGGAAGAGGAAAGTGACGTCAACGACTAGAGCAAACACAGATTGGATGTGTGACAGAAGAAAACAAAATCAACATCCAATCTGCATTTGCTGCGTTGTTGACGTCACTTCCCTCTCCTAGTCTCCTGGGGAGTCCAAAAAGCGCAACATAGCCCCCTGCTCCGTCCTCCTTGTCCTGTGGCGCATCAGGTAGGGGAAGACGAAGATGGAATCTGCATTGGCATTGTCTTCAGACCTTCGGCATTCGATCTCGTAGTCGAACTCAGCCAGAAACAGTGCGTGTCTCTGGATACGTGCCGCCTGCATTACAGGTATGCTGCTGCTTGGGCTAAAGCTGCGTATGAGTGGCTGATGATCCGTGATCAGCTTGAAGTGCCTTCCGTAGAGGTATGCGTGGAAGTTCTAGATTTCACAGACGATGGCTAGAGCCTCTTCGTCTATTTGCGAATAGTTCTTCTCCGATGTCTTCAGTGTACGTGAAGCAAATGCGATGGGTCTTACGCTTCAATCCAGCATCACGTGTGACTGAACCGCTCCCAGTCCATGGCGTGCTGCGTCACAGGCAAGACGCACCTCCAACCTAGGGTCATAGTGGACAAGCACGGTGTCTGATGCTATGATTTTCATGGCTTGCTTAAATGCCAGCTCACACTCATTGGTCCACATCCAAATGGACGACCTTTCTAGGAGCGCATGTAGGGTCGTAGGAGGTTAGCACAGTCGGGAGAACTTTCCATTGTAGTTGATAATGCCAAGGAACTACCTCAGTTTAGCTGTGGACCTGCTCGTTGGAGCTTCCACCACAGCTTCCTCCTGATTTTGTCCCGAGTCTTGCGCAAACCTGTTGCGTCAAGTTTGTAGCCGCAGTAAATCACAGAGTCCTGGAAAAGGGAGCACTTCTTCAGATTGACTTTAAGTCCATACTTGTGTAGTCGCCTCAACACTTCAGTGATGTTTCGCAGGTGGGAGTCCCAAGGCTCGCCAGTGACCAAGATGTCATCCTGTATTGCATGACACATTGTAGCTCCTTGGAGGATTTAGTCAATCGTTCGTTGCCAGACAGCTGGAGCAGGTGATATTCCAAAGATCATCCTGTTGTACTGGTAGTCTTATCTCAGTGTTGATGGTCAGGAATGGCTTCGATTGCTCGTCCTCTTCCATCTGAAGGTAGGCTAGTCGAATATCAATCTTGGAAAATGTTCTTCCACTGGACAATCTTGCAAAAATGTTCTCAATGCGGGGTAGTAAATTCTGCTCCACTACAAGGTAAGGATCGATCGTGCTTTTGAAGTCGTCGCAAATGCAGACAGTTTCGTTTGGCTTCATCACTGGAACAATAGGCGTAGCCCAATTAGTGTGGTTGTTCTTTGTCAAGATGCCCTCCGACTCCAGGTGGTCCAGTTCAGTGGTTACTTTTTCCTTCAAGGCATATGGGCCTTGACGAAAGCGACAGAACTTGGCGTGAGCATTGCTCTTCAAGTGTAGCTTTAGTTTGAAGTCCTTGAGCTTCCCGAGGCTGTCATCAAAGATGTCCTTGAACTCTGCTAGTGTCTTGTCCAGCTGCTCCTGCCTTTTTAGCCCAAGCTGGTTGTCCACGTGCAGCACGTCACGAAGCTCCAGAAGGTTGAATTGGTTGATCCATTCTCTCCCGGTCGACTTTCTAAATGTCATTTTAGCTGTAGTCACGCCTTCTGGACTGAAGGTTTCGCCTGTTAGAGTCTTGAAACGCACTGGCGTTTCCTTCAGTGGCATGTGTGAGAGATGCTTCTTGTAGTGAGCCTTTGCCAGGAGTGAGTATTTGGAGCCCGTGTCCATCTCCATTTCCAAGGTGTGTCCTTCAATTTTTGGTTTCAGCCATATTCGTTCCGTTCCCACCGCCGACCTGTGCCAACAATTCAAACTCCGCTTCTTCTTTGTCTTGTACGGCGTGAACCTGGCCTTTTGAAGGTCGTCGACTTGCTTTCTTTCAAGCTGAACTTCGCCTGCACGAAGTCTCGGTGGGATCGCGTGCCTTGCTCTTGCATGCTGGACTGATGTGACCCACTTTGTTGCACTTGTAGCAAACAGCCTTCAAAAATCTGCACTTCGCTGGAACGTGGCCTTTCCGAGTGCGTCTGAAGCATTTTTGGCTTTCTTTGTCCACGTGTGCCACTGTCTCTTCTTGTTCTTGAACTCCGCGATGTCCTTGGCAGCGAGCTGGTGAGCCACGGCCTCGTCGAGTGCGTGCTTCAAGGTGAGCTTCTTCATCGTCACTAGACGCTGCTGAGCCTGGACGCAGCGAAGACCGCAGACGAACTTGTCTCGCAAGGCTTGATCCAGGATCGATCCGAAGTTGCAGTTATGAGAGAGACGCCGGAGTTCAGCCGTATTCTCATTTGCAGTTTCTCCCTCCTGCTTTCTCTTATAGAACCGATGACGCTCCGACATTTCAAGAGGAGCAGGCGAGAAGTAGTGACTCAGGTGCTTCTTGATCTATTCATAAGTTTTCTCGGACGGTTTGCTCGGCGATGTTAGTTTCTTCAGTATGAAGGAGGGTTTGGCTCCCACACTTGTTATGATGGCTGCTACTTTCTTTTCATCCGGTAGACCATTTAGCACGAAGTACTCATCTGCCCGTTCGATTTAGGAGGTCCAATCCTTCACTGATTCATCAAAGCCGCCGGCACCGGTGCTGTCATCCTGGTTTTGGCGCGGATTCATGACGTCTGCTCAGCCTCTTTTTTACGGGTGCTCTTTGCCGATTCCGCTGACTGTTGAGAAGGGGAAATGCTTTATTGGACGGAATACGTACTCATCCCGCCCTCGTCGCCATTTGTTATGTTTGTTACCTGGATATTCATCTACTTGAACAAATAAAGGCATGAAAAGGATAGTAAAAAAAAGCTTGGTGTGAGGGTTACAGTATAGGGCTATAATAGGCGGCCACCAAAAATCCTCCAAAAATCTTTTTTTATCGGGCACAGCAAGGCAAAAAGGTAAAGCACGAACTCATCGGGATTTCGACACCAGCACCGCGCGCAGCATTCAACACATTTGGCTACACACGGCCTAGACATCACACACCTAGAGTGACACGTCCTAGGGTCACTGAGACTAACACGGCCGATGGGCCACCGCCGCTGCTTTTCCCCTACATCTGCCCGTGTAATGCCAAAAGTGTTGAAAATCCGGTGAGCCTCATGTTGCGCCCTGACGTCCTCCTGTGCCCGTCAAAACGAAAAAAACAGGAAGGTTTTGTACAGGCTCGTGGTTGCCGCAAGCCTGTACAGGTGGTGATAGGCACTGCTTATCAAAAGAGCACTAGCACCACCTGGTAGGATCAACACGATGTGCCCCACGCGGAGGCCGCAGCTTTTTCACTACTCAATATTTTCTTTTACTATAGTTTGAGCCATTCGAGCCCACCTGTTCCAAAGAGGAAGAACCACACCACCGTCATCATCACTATCATCATCATTATCGTCGTCGTAACTAAGCGCTCTGGCGATAAGCTGACGTCTCTCGAGTTGTTGTATTCGGACCGAGAACTAAGTTTTCCAGATGGTTTATGGCAGTTGGTTTCAAATACGACAAACCGCTGGCATACGTTCGAGGACGCCGCCTAGTTAAAAAAGATCATACGAAGCAGAATTTCATAATTTCATCATGGAAGTTAGCACCGTGCCTCGTTGTAGAAATACAGGGTGAATGGTACGGCAACCGAGTATGCGGATTCACTGAATCTCGGTAGACTGTGCTACGAAGGCTCTCCCGGTTGACCGGGTCAGTAATAGCGCTGTTTTGACCATTAACATCCTTTTGTATTCGAAACACCACACGCCGTTTTAAGGCGGACAGTCTTTCTAGTGTAAAAGAACAGTACAAAAAAAACATAAGAAGGACGGCGTATTGTTGCATTGAAGTGCAGCTCGCTTCACTCGTGCTCACTAAAAAAAAAGTCTGGTAAGTAAAGGTGCATTGATGTGCCAAAAAAATAGCCTGTTCGCAGAAACGAGGTGTCATATTTTGCCAAAATACCTCATCCAGAACACGTGAACATTCAACAACATATTTTGTCATACCAGTCACCGGATCAGTGGGGTACACTGATCCGGCGACGGGTATAAAATACGGTGGTCTGCATTAAGGTGCCTTGATGCTCCATTGGTTATTAAGATGCATCTTCTCCTGGGTGTAAGCGGAGTCTCGCTTGTTGAATAGAGTATCGCCATCGTCCGGACATTTATAAAGGCTTCGTTGGAAAAATAACAAGCGCCAACAAAACTGACGAGGTCGCCCATATAGGTATGCAAGAACAGCGGCAATCGGCAAAAATACTGAAAAAAAAATATTATAAAGAAGAATAGTCAAACGTCGTACCCTTTGTAAAGGGCGCGTGTGCGTGAGGCCAGGCTAGATGGCAACACCTGGCGTATACAAAATAAACTCTGAAGTAGCAGTTTGAGTTGAGCTAGTTGGTACATTGTCACTAATTTGTAGGAAGCAGCTTGAACACTAAACAATTACACAAACTAAATAAAAGTAGGGGGGTTACACCCCCCCCTTTCTCTTCGGCGCGCGTTTGTAATCTACTTGCTAAAATTTTATAACAAAGAACTCCAAGAATAAACCGCGGTACGGCATGCAAGCATACCCCGCCGTACTAGGTCTGCAGCAGAAATGTAGGCGTCCGTGAACCATACGTATGTAAAATCATCGCTGAGTTGGAATGCAGTCACAATACTAATTTAAGATAAAAACAAAAGTCAAAAATTATAAATAAATGTGTAAAATGTATAAAAAGACACCAGGGCGGAATGTAGGTGGCATGTGAGCAGTTAATGAATGATTCCACACTAAGCCCACTAGAGTTCCTAAACGCGATCTCGTTGTTACCTTCTATGCACTTCCTAACCGCATCGATCAATTTATCAGGTAGTACAGAATAAAAAAGCTTTTCTACGTCGATTGAGAACCCTCCTGATCAGCAAATTTCTGCTGACAATTGCTCCATGACCGCCTCCGAGTTCTGAATAAGAAACGGATCCTTCAAATCAAGACCCGCAAGCTGTGTGCACAAGAAACCGCTCCCCCCTTCCCCCGACTTTTCGCTGTCACGAGTCTCTTTCACACGTTATCACCCTAAACGGGCACACTTTTTTGTAAGTATTGGTAGCGAAACAAAAAAAAAACACTTCGAGGCTGAGTTTCTTGGACGCCTGGACCTTCGCTAGTCTTCTCAGTCCCAGCCCTTAAGAAAACTCCTCGGTCGCTGTCCTGACCTTATTAAGCGAACCACTTTTCCACTTGCCTGAAATTCTTGAGGATGGCCGTCCCTAACTTTTCCCCGAAGAGGCCCTCAGGAAGCGCAACAAGGCCGCCCTTTTTACCCGGAGTCAGAAGCTTGAGTTTTTTCTCCTGGGGTTATGAAACCACTGGTCTTGTCTTAGTGGCTTCCTTTATTTGCCCGATTTGTGTCTCAGGATGTCAACTGCCTCCGGGTACTCCCTCCGGGATACACCTGCTATTCTTCCGGTTCGGCTCTCTTGGCCAGAACTCTTTCTATGCACAACTTCTCGATCCGGTTGGGGTTCGGTTGGAGACTGTACTTGGGTCCTCCCTCGAGCACTTCTGTCACACTCTTCGGCGCCGGCGCATCCCCCAGAAAGAGAACCGGGCAGGGTGCTGGAGCGTATGCCTTCTTCTTTTGGGGTAGAGTAACTCTGAGGCTCTCCCACAGGAACACCTTCACCTGCGACGCCAGCTGAAGGTGTTCCACGAAGGCCCTCTCTGCTGACCTTTCGTCGGGACTTGATTGATGACACCACATCCGCAGACAGTCTCGATACCAACCCACTTGTTTCCACATCTCCGAGCGCATGATTCGGCACATCCTTTTTGCTTGCCCCGCCGAGGGCAGAACGCACCAAAAGAGCCCCGTTAGTTCCAGTGGGTATCGTCATGTACGTATGGCGTAGGCATGGTGCCTTGCCCTGCAGGTGGAAGCTGCTAGAATATTGACGTGTAGCTTTTTCAATCTGGTGGGACGCCTAAGATCGCCGGGCTACCCTGATCGTTTTCTTCAAGAGGTGGCCGGTACACTTGTTTCTAAAATGAAAAGGAAAAATAATGACGAGGAAGCACCCAGGTCCAGGAAATTTGAATAAACATCAAGCAATAATGTTAACATGAACAGCCGCCGGTGCGATGCTCATCCAGATCAGGCTGGGGCAAGGAGGGTTGGACGGGAGTGGACGCTCATGTGTCGTTTCAAATCTTTAAAGATAGGGGGAGGGGAACTCAGACTTCTTAATTAATTAGTTCGGATCAATATTTTTAGTATCCTGAATGAATGCTTAAAGATGAGAGGACACCAGCGGTTGCACCCGGGACCGATGATACCTCGATAGAGTAGCAAGCCTCTTTTTGTAAGAGACATATTCCGCTCGTTTTTCTCAACGACAGAGGCGAAAAGTGTGGATGCAAGTTTATGTATTTTCGACGTTCTATAATCTCAAGAAAGAAGTACGTACTTGCTAAAAGACGTTCTCTCTGTGTGCCACTAGGGTTAACTTGTGTGTTATTTAGTTTGGCACACGAGAATCGAACGTTACACGTGCCTTTCTTTTATATCAGTTTCTCGTTTGCTTTTACAGAAACCCTGGGCAAGACCCGCAGCCCACAACCCTAGGAATTCCGAGAGCCCGGCACCTCCTCGGAAAGACATCGCCACTCAAACTGCGGAGCCAGTTCCAAGCTGTGATTGTCCAAACGCAATTCTTGTGCGAGCGTTACCAAGAACTGTGTCGGGACATCAGGGTTTGGAACTGATTGCGACACAGTCTCCTCCCTCTTCATTCTGCAAGGACGCTCTTCACGGCACGACCTTTTATAGCTGGATGGCAATAATAAACCATAATAAACTCAAAAGGATCGACTACTGTAACTTTTGGTCTATTTCCTCTAAAAAAAATTTGTTACTTTCTTAAACCTGGAAGTAAGTGAACTAACTGCCCAAGCTAGTCGAGGTTTGTCAAATCTGTCCATTATCGGATCGCTCATCGAGAACCTGTGGCAGTGCTGTCAAATATAGTTTCCGATATTTTCTGCAGAAGTACAGAGGCGCGGCCTGGAGGCTACAGGATTTTGCTCCTATTGACATGCCGATATCCTAACGCTGCGGTATGAGGGCTGTGGGACACTCAGATAATAATTACAACAAAGAAACCAGATAATGAACTTGCTCCTTGATTAGGTCAAGTCAGCTAGTCTGACACAAGACATTTAGTCACCCCTCCACCGCATCCCATCTCCCATCCCCACCAGATAAGATAAACCTAGTGAAGTTGTCCTTGCTTGCTTTTCCTCTCAACAAACGTATTTTACTACTACTTCTGTGTTCTGGAAAGGTTTTGAGTGCTCACCATGTTTCATGTCCACTCACGCCTAATGCGATAGATCATTGGCAATAATGTGCACCCCGCCCGAACACAAGGGCTTCATACGCAGCAGGTTTTCGGTGCGGAAGAGGGTGGTGCCATCACCCGTTGTGACGCCCTTCTCACAGTTTCGTTTCCGGTGGAAGAGTGAAGTATTTGGTGATGGACCTCCAGTACTAGAGTTTCCTGACACAAGCTGCGCCGCGTTGAGGGAGTTTAGCAACCATACCAATAGTGATGGCCCTATATTCGTGAACAACTTTTTGTGTCCTTTCGAAAGAAGTGAGGAGTGCTCGTACACAGCTTTGATCGGTGCTCAAGGCACTCGAGTGCCCGTGAGCCGGTAGCTTTGACTGCATAGCCACAGAAAGTTGTCTACTAATTTCCGCATCGCGAGCTCTCATCCGACGTGCTCTGAGCTCCACCGATCCCGTGTTTCGGGCTCTCGGTCATCGCCCCTGGGCCTCTTAGCGAAGAAAGTCACTTTCGCTCGAAAGTACTTAAAACTATACTTGGGGACAACTTTTCTTGGCAAAGAAGCCAAAGCTATGGGTATCCGTGCGCTCGCACATATTGAATGCCAATCACAGTTAAGCTCACACGGTCTTCACTTTTTCGGAAATGCCAGAAAAAGTTGCCTCTAAGTTAGGGTGCCTTCATGCTTGGAACTAGAGAGAACAGTTGACCAGCGGCATCCGTCGCTAAAACCAGGATGTTCTTTTAAGGGAATGTATATCCTCAAATGCTGCCATTTGTCCACGGGAAGCCTGATACGCAGCTCCCCACGCCATCTCCATCTTCCCAGCCCAGCACCAAGACCGACCGAGACGCGCGGGGAAGTCCAAACCAATCTGCCAAGACTACCTGGATCAAATGAGAGCGCTTGTGAACGTCCTTGTTGACCGCTAGATCCACCGCTCTGGCAAAAAGGCTTTTGATGACCGCTAGACCCACTCAATAAGCTGGGCTTTTGAGCGACTACACTGTTGCCATCTTCGTGCTTGAAATCGTCGTCGCCAGTTATATGACGCTTTGTCTGAAGTCGCAAAAAACAGCTTAGCATCTTCTGAAAATGCTAAAAAAAAAGAGTCAGCAACCCAGCCGATCAATATCGCCTGAGCTTCCTGACACCACACCTAAAGCTTAGAAAGTCGCACTTTCAAATTGTAACAGTCGCCAATCCACTTTTTTTTTCCTGAAATTGCCGGTTTGAATTGTTTAGGCAAAAAATTTAAGCACGTGCGCTCCACAAGCGCCGGCACGAGCTTGTCGCTTGAAAGCCTGTCATGGTCGCTCGTGAACCTACGGAACGCGAACATGTGTTTTTATACCAAAACCTCTGGAACCAGGATTAAAAAAAGGTGCATTTAACCCCCTGCATACTAAGCACAAAACATGGCGGCACCTCCAAGAAAATCAAGGAATAGAGAACGAGAACCCAAGCGTTTCGACGCTGACGAAGTAACTACAGGTCTATATACGAAGTACTTAACTGGGTAAAACCTCTGGATACTCTTCCCCCATCCAGGCGGTAGTGGGCCGAATGTGCACCAAATAATTAATAGACTTATTCCTCACCTCGAAGCGCCTCATCACGGCGCAATGCCACGCTATGCATTGTGGGAACCAGGGGACAGCAAAATCCAAACCCACTCCGCTTCTGGCCCACATGTTCTCAGAATGCAACGAGCGCGATGACGGATTTATAGAAGTAGTCTATCGGGCACGCGATTGAAATTAATGCTGACGCAGCGCTTATACCCAATTTGTGCCTCCCATTGACCCTTTGAAAAGAAAAAGACAGTTGCTGGGCTTTTCCGTAAAGACGCTAGCTTCCCATATCTGGTTTTGGACGGCCAAGTTGTGTCCCGCAAAAATAGTAGCTTGGATAATAATAAAACCGAAGAATTCAGACGGCTTGTTATGGCTGCCGAATGAACACACCCGGACTAGAGTGGACTAGAAATGAACGAGTTGGAGGGGGGGAGGGGGGAGGCAGCTACTGAGGCTCAATTCATGCTTTCAGTTGCACCTCACATTGTGGAAAGCGATAAGATGGAACCAAACCACTTCGATCGCAGCGCCACCTTCTGATGCGATCGGAGCGAGCGACGACACAGGTCATGATCATATGGGCAATATAGCCCCTTAGGAGCTATACTGTATTTCTCATGATTTTGACGTCAGAGGAAACATCAAAACACCGCGTCACGACGATGTGACGTTACGACGACTCCACGACGTCATCGTCCACTACGACGTTACGCGACGCCAAGATGCTGTCGTAAGGCCATCACGACCTCGTGTCGCGTTAAGGACGACGCCGTTACGTGATATCAAGTCGCCGTTGTCACGCGTTCGTGACATCGCGTCGCGTTGAGGACGATGCCGTTTCACGACATCATGTCGCCGTTGTAACGTAGTCATGACGTCGCGCCGCGTCGAGGACGACGTGGACGGGGTCGTCAATGCCGACATTGACGTCGACGCCCCAAGAAACGTCAAGCATTGCTAAGACGTCATGTTAACTTCGTCCTGAAGTCGTCGTCAACGTCAACGTCGCAACGACGTCACGACGAAGCCTTGACGGCGTATAACGTCGTCGTCTTCGCCAACATAAACGTCGACGCAGCGTCACGACGAAGTCTTGACGTCGTGTAACGTCATCGTCGACGATGAAGTCGACGTCGTGAAGTTGTCGGGACGTCGTCGTGACGTCAAGTTGCGTCATGTTGACAACGACGTCGACGACCTGACATCAAGCGTCTTTGGGACGTCGCATTGACAAGGAAGCCGTCATCTTGACATAGCGTGACGTCGTCGTTGTCGTCGTCGTCAACATCAACGTTGACATGGACGTCGTTGTCAAGGCAATATGACGTCACAACCCAGCCTTGACGTGGTGTAACGCGCGTTGTCGACGTCGATGTCGACGTTGACGTCAAGGCGTCGTCGTGAGGTCGCATGGCATTGTGACGACAAGTCAGGTCGCGGTGACGTTATATTTTTACGTGACGCCTGACGTATAGTTTGTATAAAGATGAAGACGTCAAGGTCATAGTAAAAATAGCCCGGCATTCTATTCTTAAAATGACCTTGACCAGTGTGATGGTCGGGCTTGGCGTTGGAACGTAACGCGTTTTTCATGAAAAACGATTTATCCGTCGCTTACAGCGCTCGAGAGGGCGCTATGAGCAAAGTGGCTTGGATTAGCCGTTTTTCCGCCTGAGGAGGTGCAGAAATATCACTCCGGTGGCCCCACTCGTCCGTTCTAGTACTACTAGTACACTCTACCCGAACCTGCAGTGCGCATTTTGCGGCCATTTTGCATATTTTTAGGGAGTCTTCCGTGCATCGTTAAGCCTCTTCTTGAAATTGTTTTTTAGCCCCAAACCCAAAATGTTAATGACTTAGGCGCAGCACGACAGTTTGCGCGCTGCAGCTTGTAAATCGGCAATTGTGCTAACGTCTAGAAAGGCCAGGCTTCTTGTTAGTTGCTTCGGCGGTGCATGTCTTAAACTTCTTCCTTCATCAACCACCAGAAAAAAGACGAAAAAAACACGTCATTAGCATAAAAATGATGTAATGCACTGATATGATGATAGTGGTCGAAATCACAAGACAGAATTTTTAAAATGGTCAATTGACTTTGTTTTCTGGAATTTCGCTGCGTGTTCACGATGAAAGGGACGGGTCTCAAAGGTGCGATTGTGAAGTCTATCAGTAATCTCGATCGCGACCTATTCGTCTATACTTCGTTTCACCCAAGTCCAGATGCAACCGACGCTACGAGCTGATGGGACCAATCAGGCAGCGTTGAAGGCTCACCATTATGGTGTGCGTCATGTTTCTGTACATGTCTGGTTCAGGCATGTACGCTTGAAGAACCACAGCAGCCAAGGGTTCCAGAGGACGCAGAGCTCCCCTGCCAAACGACTATCACCATGCCTCTCCGTCGGGGCACCAGGGTGTGCCCCCCGGTGCCGCGTTATAGAGTTGCTGTATAGGCTCCCTACGGGAGCCAGAGTTGCGCGTCTGTTTTCCACGTGCCTCCGCGCCGCTATTCGCCGAGATCCGATCACGTCAGGAGCCGGATCAAGTGCCGTGCAGGAAAGTAGACGTTGCACGCGCCCCGCCGTGTACGTACCCCTGCTTTTGAGCGCGCGGCGCCGCTATTCGCCGAATTCAGTCACGTGAGGAGCTTGATCAACATGCTGTGCAGGAAAGACGGTGCTACGGGGATGAACGCGCTACTCTGGCTCCCCATACGGAGCCTATACAGGAACTCTACCGCGTTACTCCCCTTAACCGCTAAGAGCTACTGTTTGTTTTGTTTTAAGTTATTTTAAGTGTTTTAGGATTGTCACTAACATGGATTCCTTAGGGTTGGAAGGAGTGTGGTATCATAAACTTGGACACGTAAGGGCGCGACAGCCTGGTATAATAAAGGTGCGCACAGCCTGGTCCAGGCAGTGCGCGCCTTTTATTATGGTAGGCAGTGGCGCCCTCATGTGTCCAGGTTTATAATATCACGCTCCTCCCAACTCTAAGGAATGCCAATTAGTAGAAACCATTCCGAAACCCTTTAAAGGGGCCCTGCAAGGACTTTTTGACTGGTTTTTAGTTTGCACCGAACCTGAGCGCACTGAACGTAGTGACTTAGTGAAACTTTTCTTTTCTCGAAATTCGCTTTAATTTAAAAGTTATAGGCAAATTAAAATTACAATAACAAGCAAAAAATAACCTCCCTGATGACGTCCTTGGTTGCTTGAGTGGCCGTGAACTGGAGGAGGGGTAGTGGGCTCATCGCGAGCGCTCACGGCTGCCGCACTCCGTGTCGACGGCGCGAGAGGGCGCCACTAAAGCATGATCTGGATAGGCTGTATGCAGCGGGCAGCCAGAGCGGCTCTCATTGCATTTGCTGCGCGATTAAACACTAATTCGGCATGACACTTCATTGGCCACAAACGACAGCAAACACGGGGTAAAGATCAGTTCAGAATGGGAGCCACTTCGCGCTGCCATACCGCGAAACGGCCAAACTGCAAGACAAAGCTTCTCGCCGAATGCCTTCGGAACGCTCGGAGCCGGTCGGATCCTCCTTTCCATACGACCGCAGCGCCGCCGCGTACATCCGGGACCTTTCCGTATCGGCGCCTGATCCCACTACTCCTTTCTAGTATGCGCCGTCTTTTCCACCGCTTGGTGGCGGGTATGTCGACGGGTCATTTCTTGTTTCCGTACTTCCTAAACTGCATTTGTTTCTTTTCTGATCTAAAATACTGAACAAAAACTACTTTTATAAATAATTGAAACGGTTCGCGCCACTTATATTTTGTATTTCGACTAAAAGAAGCTTTTAGCGGCTCTGACCAGTAGTAAGCCCAGGACCAAAGACGTCACACTTTGCGCGCTTTCGGTACCGCGGGTCGCCCTCGTCGGTGGAGGAGGTTTCCGCGTCGTCCGGTTAAAATATGACGCACTGATATTTAGTCACTCTCTCCGTGCCCGCTGGCTTGCCCGAACTTCAAGAGGCGTGGAAACCGCAAAAAAGGTAGATGCTTAAATATGATTGCAGGGCCCCTTTAAGGGGCCATAAAACGATTTTTCCCCACTTTCGAAAAAAAATACTTGCAATCACTCCCTAACATTAATAACCGAATAAACTTGCCTTAGTTTTTCTTTTTAAGCGATGGCAGTCGGCAAATAAATTCGAGAAATATGAGCATCGTTCATCCCCTCAACTCGAATAACTCTTAGCCAGAACAGGCTGTCACGTGGCCTGGTGCCTATCCTACGCCGCCAACGTTAATCATAGCCGCGCTGGGGTCGGCAAGGTAGAAAATGCGAACTGAGCTCCGGGCATTGTTAGAGTTCGGCTATTCTCATCACCGCAGTGGTTGGACAAGAGCCACTACCCGCCGAGGCATTGATTGTTACGAGCCGAAGTCGAGCGCTCACGCAGTTCGCGTGTCCAATCCATGAGCCGCGCTTGACTGTGGTCAGACGGGTAGTTTCGATCCCGCAATTACGTCATCAAGCTTTGCGAAAGCGAGACTGCAAGAAAGAGTCCCCTTTATCTTCGCTATTTCACCGCGACCATGAATCTTTTGAGTCAGTGGCGGTCCATTCGAGTATACATGGGCCAAGCTAGGACCAGTACGCCTCTGTAAAGTCATGAACATTCCAACCCGATATCGCTTCGTGGTTAAGAGGAGTAACGCAGTACCGGCCGACGCACCCTGGTGCCCCGACGGGAAGGCGTGGTGATAGTCGTTTTGCAGGGGAACTCTGCTCCCTCTGGAGCCCTTGGCTGCTGTGGCTCTTCAGCTGGAACCAGACTTCGGAAGAAATCCATTACAAGTAACGGATTACTTGTAATCTGTTACTTTTTCAAGTAATTTTGCTATTGCCACGTTACTTTTTTTTCGGAAATAATTTGTAATGTAATTTCGTTACAAAATATTGGTAACGGTTAAGTTTAATTACTTGTTCCTTTTTAAACATGTTAGCACACTACAGTAACTGGAGCAATACGAGCAGAACATTTAGCAGCAAAATATAAAACATCAGGAAGGGGAGAGTAGCCAAAAAGAAAACACGATTTTTTTGTATGACCGGTCACTAGAACAAAACGTTTAAGGCATGTATAGGGCGTATTCACTGGCCGCCATATTTGAGGTCACTGTTTAGAGCGCATGATCAGAACGAGCTCACATTAATAGGCTGCCAAGACCGGCAATCTTGATGGTGCGGGGTGCACGTTGCAAAATAACTGTGGAAGCTAGCCATCAGCACGTGCTCAGCATTAGCGCACACGGATATGGCCGCCAGTGAATACACCCTATAAATATATGATAGACAAAGATCAAGTAAGAGAACGCCGAGTAGGCCCTCCGTCGCCTTCCCTTTCTTCTTCTCCGGTGCAGGAAAAAGCTCTTCGTGTTTAATTTTCTTTTTTTGTATTTTCACCCTTTCCAACTTTTTCGACGTCTCCCGCCACCTTCACAGACATCAAACACGGGTATGTACACCCTCGATTCGCGGGTTCACAACTCGAGTAACAGACGATGCAGCCTCGCGCGAGGGGTCGAATTCTCTTTGTCTTTGATGTGCCCTACGTATTCTATACTTCGTTTCACCTTATCTCCAAGCTGAAACGAAATCTAGAAGCGCGAGACCAGCACTTTTTGCGTTTCTCCCCAGCTCGCGTGCTCAAGCAAAGCCTGAACGCACAGAGCTTTCGTGCTCGCGCTTCCAGCTTTGCTTTCGCTCGTACCGTTGCTCGTACATAAGGTGAAACGAAGTATTGGCGACGTGAGCGATCGAAAGCGTCGCGGTGGTCGGCCCACCACAATTGGCCGAATGCTGATTATGACGTCAGCAAAGAATGTCTCATCGTCGGAAATGAGAGGGATGCAAGAACTTCAATTTTGACTGTGTTGGCACTGTTAGCTTTGAGAGCGCTATGAGTTCAGGCTTCCACCTGCTCATTACAAACACCATTGAACTTGTTGTTCACAAGGTAATGACGTCACGAAAGGTAACCGAACGAGGGCGCCGCCGAAACATCTCACCGCTATAGATAAAGATTTTGCTCTCTTTTTTTTTCTTTTGTTTCTACTTCTCTCTGTTTTGAGGTGCAGAGCCAGGATCTACTTGTGCATTGCACTTCCTCACCCCTTCTTTTCCCGAGCATCATCCTTCTCGTTGGATTCCTCTATTTCGCATTCTTCTTCCTCTTACTTTGCTGGATCTTCAACTTAGTTGATTGGGATAGGTGTGTCGGATGTGATGGAGATGGCGTCCATGTTCCCTGTCTTCTCTGTTACAGAGCCTGATGGTGTTGGATTTTTTTAGCCCTTTTCATTCGTGTGACTGTTTCGATGTTGTTTACCTTGGGACTGTTGTTAACCTCAGCAGGTAGAAATTTCAAGAGAGGCAGTTGTACGGTTGGCGTAGGTTGGAATGCAGTGTTCCGGTTCGTCCCCGTATTTCCGCCATAATCTTCACCATGGAGCGCGGCGCTGACCTCGAACGTGTCCTATATTAGCTTGCATCGCAGGCATTGTATAGCGCCTGGCACGGAGACAAGAACAGCGGTTCCTTGAATCTTGAGCTGGTGCGGCATTGCAAGTTGTCTGCAGTCAGTCCCCGTTTAATTCAATTGACACTACTATTGTGGTCGTCTCTACTTCTTCGTAGCCGGAGTAGTGCCATTTGTCGCGAAGGACACTCTTTACCATACGCAATAAAAGCGCTGGCTACGTTTTCATCTGGGACGTTTGCTGGGATGCAGGGCACGTTCATGAAAAATGCGGTTCTACTTGCGTCAATAATCAAGCATTTCTTTCCTTTCACTTGATGATTTGCCGAAGTTGTAGCAATTCTTTCTTTCTCCTTGGCAGACGCACTGCGAGCAGCCATGCGTGGTTGTAATGGAAGGCTCCGAAAGGCGATAGCTCGTGTGGGTTGATTATTTTCTTTAAAGCAGGACCGAAATCGTCGATAAGGCCTGGCCGATGGATCTCTGATTCTCTGTGGAGAATCAGTGAGTTGTCCAGTACCTTAATACCCAGGTAGCACCTAATGTGCGAACATTCCCTGGATGTTTTGAATGTTGAAGTGTAAATATAATACTAAAATCCCCATGCGCTAATACGACCGCATTCACAAACAAACATCATAGTATTGTAAATTATTTACATTGAGTTGAAATTATAATGGCTTAGGAATATGTAAGAACCAAATCGGGGCTCCCGAATTATTGGTAACAATATTCACAGGCGCGAGGTCAGTCTCCATAATGCTTATGCAAAAAATATACGAAGTAAAACCAACAGAAACTACATTTGAAAATAATACAAGATACAATATGCCACAGTACTGGATAAAAACGTAAAAAGCTGTCAGAAACCAAAACAAAACAGAAAAGCTTCATAGAGAATTAAAATTCTCTAGCTCAATTGAAAGCTGAATCTCTATTCTTTTTCAATATTTTGGCTTGTTTGCGCTATTGTTTTCTGCTCGCACAGCAGACGGCGCAAAACGGCGCCCTTGAGGTAGGCTCCAAAGAGCATTGTCTCTTAGCCCGCAGTGTAAGCAACAAAACAACAAACAATACGACGCTATTTATGTTGTGCGTGTGTGTGAGTGCGTGTCTTTGTGCGAGTGTTTCACCGAGAGCTAGGCCGCTTGTGCGAGCGCTGAGGCTTTCAGAGAGGTTCTGTCGGCGCCGCAAAGTTTCGCAAAAGTAATTGTAATTGTGCCTGAAATTTTGCAATTACTCACGCTAGAAAGTAATTAAGTTACAATTACAATTCCTTTTGGCCAAAAGTAATAATTACAATTACAAATTACCAAGAAAAGTAATTAAATTACAGTAATTCTATTACAGTAATTGAATTCCTACCCAAGCATGGTGTGGATATTTATACAGCATGTAGTTGGTCAGCCACTTCAAAGTTGTGACGAGTCACTCGCTGTAGATGAGCAATTTAGCCAGTGCAGTACAACCGCTAGCCTGGGGTCCTCTTTAACGTGCACCACGCAGTAGTGATACACGACCGCACGCCGGTACAGTGCACATCCAGATCAAAACGGGCAGGGGTGGGGATTGAGCCCAGGATCCCTGGGTTCTGCAGCGCGAGCTGGTGTGCGCTAGCCCAGCCCTGCGCTAGCCCACTCGGCCACCGATCCCCCAGCGGTACTCGGTTCAATCCGACGTAGCCGCGTGGAATGGTTCTACCTCTCAGATGGCCGGCATGGTTGCTGTCACAATTTTGAAGCGAACGTTGTTTATTGCTCGGGATACTGCCAGGGCGGCCACGAACATCAGAACGACACGGGAGCGTGCCATGCATTGTCTGGTCCAGGCGGTGCGCGCCTTTATTATACCAGGCAGTGGCGCCCTCACATGTCCAGGTTCATAATATAAGAGTTCTATCCTCGCTGAACCAATTATAAACAAAAAAGGCCCAGTGACTGGCGCTTTGAAGCTGCTTGATTGGTCCCAATAGCTCGTAGCGTCGGCTGCGTCTGGACTAACGACGTACAGTCGTCGCCCACATTAACGTCCTCTCCACAATCGTAACCTTCATCGCTTTCATGTAGGTTTGCATACAGCTCCACGAGAAACTGTGATGCATTGACGCCCCTCAGTAGCAAAGCTCACAACTGCTCCAGCCTTTGGCTGGGCAGGAGCTCATTACGTCATGAGTGCGACAAATATCCCAAGACGCATTGCACTTTTCCGTTGCCTTTTGTAGCACGGCCAAGAGTGGGGCATTTAGAACGAAACATTTAACAATTTGTTGAAAATACATGTGTACAATTCTCCTGTACTGATATCATTGATAATATTAGTCTAACCTCTGAATGTGATGCATATATTTCAGTTTTTCTTTAAAGTCCTGCACGATGGCTGTCGCGTGTGGAGCAGACAAACCACTTGACAACTGTTAACTGTTACGGAGACTTTTGAGCTGCTTGTTTTGTCTTTGAGATCCTCATGCTTGTATAAATCCTCTCGTGCCGACTTACATTCCCACAAGTATTCACAGGATATTAAAAAATGAAAGACGTTTACAAATTTCTGTAATGCGAAATTAGAGCGCGGCTCTTGAGAAGGAGGAGGGAAGTGCAGGGAGGTGAGGGTTTGCCCCTCCTCCTCCTCCCTTTCTCCTCCTCATTCATCCTTCTCTCCCCTCCTCCTCCAATTTAGTTTACCCTTCTAAATTTAGAGGGGAAAATGACGTCACATAACTTAGTGTCACGTCACCTATGAACAAATTAAGTTTCTCCGCTAGGTTTAGCGGGAAACTAAGCGTCACGTGACCTCAACACCAATTCAATTCCCGCTAATTTAAGCGGGACATTGAAATGGTGTTCAGGTGACTTGAGGTCAATTTTACCGCTAAATCTAGCGGACTAGCTATATTTGTCCGCTAAATCTAATGGAGA
Source organism: Ixodes ricinus (assembly GCA_037355805.1). Classification (NCBI taxonomy): domain Eukaryota; kingdom Metazoa; phylum Arthropoda; class Arachnida; order Ixodida; family Ixodidae; genus Ixodes; species Ixodes ricinus. The sequence continues at coordinate 9,103 of JAZHYW010025523.1, read as the reverse complement.
AACTGAATTTTCCCGCTAAATTTAGCGGGGAATTAAATTGCTGTTGAGATCACATGACGTCAATTTTTCCGCTAAATTTATAGCGGTTACGCCGACGCCGCGAAAACGGGAATGGGCGCCTAAGAGCTGCGCCCTAAAAGAAGGCATAACAAGAAAGGCACGAAAATATAGGAGACGAACGCTTGATAAGGCACCTACAAACGTAATAAAATGGTCATTTGTAGCAACGTTTTCAGAGCTGTGTTATCAAGAAGCTTCACTCTGTTTGCACTACCTCAGGTATACCTCTGGGCATGAACGGGAAACAGCGCGTTGACCAGAACGGGAAAAGCTCGGACCAACGTTACTAGATAAAAGTCAGCTGACAAGCTTACTAGAATGCCTGGTGCGTTTTCGTGGCGCGTGCGCTCGGTGGCGCTGGCTACACCATAAAGCCCCATTAATGTTTTAAAAGGGTGCGTCGATGCACGAGGCACGTGCAGCGTGCAGCCTTTGGGAAGATCATCGCGACACAGCGCAGCACTGAGCTCTACTTCAGACGCCATGTTCTTCCCAAAAGTGGCGCGCGGCACGTGACTTTGCATTTCCAAAACAATGAATGGCGCCACTTTTCCCAGGATTGAGGGGCTTTATATCAGCACGTCCAATAGATAAAAGTTGTGGAATTGGTGGAACGTTGGATGCAGATTACCTGCGGTAGACAAGAATTCTATCGTGGTGTTTATGGTAAACAAAGTTTGCGCGAAAGTCGGCGCAAAAAAAGGGTCGTTCGAAAATAGTACTGCTTCGTCGTCCATGGAGGCGTTGACGGCGGTGGCGCTAGGAGCGATACCTGCCTAGGGTGCCTACATGTCTGTCTGTCTCAGGGTGAAGACATCCATTGTTGCACTGTATCTCCCAGCGCGTGACGCTCTCGCGCACTTGGTGCGTGACTTGGGCGCTAAAATGGCGTCTATGCATTAGCCAAAGCTATGCGCTCGAGCTGAGTGACACCGGATTGCGCGCACTTCAAAATGCATAAAAAAGATTGGGCGTAAATATGGCTGAGATGTCACCACTCAAGCAAAAGCGCGCGTGTATGAATGAAGGCACTCTATACCTGCCCGCACCTGCTCGCGCACAGGCTACAGAACCGATTTCGCACGCCGCTCTTTCGTGAAGCTTGTCAACCGATAGATCCAAGAACGTTGGATCGGACGGCCATCACACCCGGCACTTTAGCATCAAAGTATTTATATGCGTCGTCGGCCTGTTTATTATCGCGTCAGCCATCGCCTTTACCTTTCACTACAGTGTGCCTTTCACTCTATGCACACAAAGCGCCTAGTTCAACGTCGGATGTGCATTTCCAGAAACCGCCAACGTCGCCAGTACCTTCTCGCTAGCGGAATAAACAGCCGTGTCGATCAGTGCACCGATGTTTTTGTTTTCGTCTGCTCAGGTATAAAAAGACTTACTTTTATCCCCGACGGGTTCGATATGATTCGAAACTGGGATAAAAATTGCGCCTACTACCTGGAGGGAAATCACTTCTTCTTTCCCGCCACAAGGAAGGCACTCTCCGTGTACAAGAGCTGCATTAATCGAGTGGACGACGAGAACATGACCAGTGGCGTCATCGATTTTCTTAGAGAGCGCAGGCTACACTGGCCGAACGAGGAACCAGGGAAAAAAACCTCTGGACGCTGTCCTCTACCTGCTGATAAATTAGTGTATTGCTTTATGGTTCGGCGTTGGCCTCGGAAAGTTACCTCTTCAAAGCCGGTACAACTATCAATCGTGCCTGTACGAAGCCGCACGTCACTGGCTAAACGACTTCAACGCTGCATAGGTTACACGAGCTCAAAAACCTACGCCCAGCATTTACTAAAATTGTGTGGCTATAAAATCATGAACGGGAGTCTCGAAGCACACTTGCGATCACAACTAGAGATTATCCGAATATTGGAGTATGGAAATATGAATCTTCACAAATCAGCAAGAATGTTATCGCTGTCCGACATCGGCCACGTTTTACTCTGAACATTTCACAGCGACGCTGGCTGACGTGATTAAAACAAAAATTTGCATCCGCACGTGGTGGCCGTAGGAGACGCTGTATTCCCGGAGAACTGGGCCTTGGTTGCCCAGGCTGACTGCTTGTTCCAAGCGTACACTCTAAGAAATGCCTGCGCGTCCACTTACCCGCAAACACCCAAAAGAGCCAATCTCTGCTGATCTACGGAATCAGCTCAACGAATGATGAGGCGGAACATCCGATTAGACCAAAAAAGGAAGTCTGGGCTGTGGCATTACGCAGTGCAAAGCGTCATGCTTGCATTACGTAATGCCACAGCGCATACATAATTTTGAGGTCTAAACAGATGTTCTGCCTCATCATTCGTTGAGCTGATTCCGCAGATAGCAGAGATTGACTCTTTGGGTGTTTTGCGGGTAAGTAGACGCCCAGGCATTTCCTAGAGTGTACAGCGATAGTGAACTTTTGCACATTGTCTGCTACTCCCTCGTCGAAGATTACTCGAAACTCGGTTCGCCCATGGCCTCCGTTTACACGAACGGCGACAAAAATACGTATCAGGTGAACCACCACACGGACTGTTATGCCACAGCTGAAAGCCGATACAGAAATCATCGCTGGCTTGAGCGTCTCCACGACCTTTTCACCTACGATGCACGCTAAAAAAAATCCCGCGTCTGCTTTCCCGCACAACACTCGGAGAGCCAATCACTGCAACTTACGGGTAACTCAGTGAATTACGAAGCCGAAACATATGTTTAGACCAAAAAATATGCAGTCTGAGTTGTAACATTAAGCAATGCAAAACGTCACGCTTGGATTGCTTCATGTCACAACTCAGACTGCGTTTTTCGGTCTAGACATATGTTTCGGCATCGTCATTCACTGAGCTGCCTCTGTAAGTTGCAGTGATTGGCTCTCCGAGTGTTGTGCGGTAAATTAGACGCACGGGCTTTTTTTAGAGTGTGAGAAAGCCAAGGTGCTGCGCTTTCTATACTATATTGGGACTCATGAAACAGCGTCAAAAACGTGTCACTATAAGTTTTTTTTGGTTTATGATTGGTTCAGCGATGATAGAACACATACAAAAACAGGACGAACAACATGACGGTGCATTTTTGGTGATGTCTGATTGGTCCCATCAGCTCGTAGCGTCGGCTGCGTCTGGACTTAAAGGAATTGTTCAGTGAAAAGCGGAAGTTCTTAAGATCTTGTGATGGTTACCTGGCGGAAATCTAATGATTAACGTATGTCATTTCTATTCTGTTAAACGACATACCAATTTAGTGTAATCAATGACGGATAATTATACGAAACTCCGTGCCAAATTTTCGCGAGTATCAATGGCTGCGCTCCCATGCCTGATGTGACATCACACCAGGCTTGCAATTGTCAGATCCTAGGCCTCATTCCTCAGTAGGAACAAAACACAGTGCTTCCTTCACAAGGGAGGAAGACAAAGACGAGTGAAAGTCAACACGGAAGCCCACCGAGCTCCGCGATTTTTCTCAGTTTTCATCGAAAGCTCACCACGGATCCTCTACAATTGTGCCAAGGAGGTACATAAGATCACCCGGCACTGGGCGGCCACCCAGCGGCCCACCGAAGACTCCACAGTCGGCACAGTCGTGTTTTGAAATCGACCGCTCACGGTCAGGGGCATATCTTCAAGCAAGGACGCTGCATCCGTCCTCGCCCGAGACCACTAAAAGGCTGCAGAATGGACACTCAAGAGGCTCCGTCGGAACAGGAGTGGCGATTGGTCGGATCCGACCAACGCCTAAAAGATAACATCACAGTCGTAATGAAGTTCACTGACGGCACGGCCCTGGGGACCCTCCCGCCTGATACAATCGGCAATAGCGTTCTCCAAGCAGCCGGCCTCAACTCGGCTGAAAGAAAAGACACCTTTATCAAGATAAGAACGATCCAAAATCTTATCGCGATAGACACCTACCGCCAGTCGGCAGCGGAGAAGATTCTCCGTCTCCAAGAAGTCCAGATGCATGGTCAAACGCGCAGCTTGATCGTCTATCAAGCCAGTGGAAAAGACACAATCAAAGGAGTCATCAATGGTATCCAAGTGTCTGTCCCAGACGAAATAATCCAACGCTCACTGGAGGTCCAGGGAGCCAAGATCCTCCAAGCGCGAAGAATCGCATCGTCCAAAACTATTTTGATAACCCTGGAGGGCAACCGCCTTCCCCGATATGCTCTTTACGGTAGGGTAGTCATGAGACTGTACCCCTACAGACCCAGAAGCCTTTTCTGCCACATCTGTGCCGTCATAGGCCACCGAGCAGATGTGTGCCCCAACAAGCCCCATTTCACCACCTGTCTTAACTGCGGAACCAAGCTCCCACCGGGATCATCGGAAAACACGCCACACAACTGCGAGATTCAGTGTCAAAACTGTGGCGGGGAACATCCAGCCAACTACCCCCAATGCCCAGCACGTCAAGAGGCAGACCACGCTCGAAGGGAGGAAGAGCGCAACAGGAAGCGGCGCCAACAAGCCCCACCCAAGAAAGACCCTGAAACACACCCCAGAGGAAGATCGCGCAACCGTGACAGGTCACAGAGGAGACGCAGCAAGAGCGCAACGGGAATCCAGTGGCCAAGCCTACCAACAAACAACAGGTACTGGAGCCTCCGTAGCCCGGAAAGGGCAAGGAGCAAAAGCAAGGACCATAAAAAACGAGACGACAGCCGCCCACGCCAACAAGCAGAGACTTTTGCCAAGGACCGACAAGTCCCCCTGAGAAATCCGTCAACCACACAGAGGTCGCAGATCCACCCATGGAATGGGCGGAGCTGGAGGGTGAGTGGGCAACTTCCTGTCCCAGCCGCTGAGGTCACCCCTAGCCAAAAAACACCAGCACCCATCTTAAGCCCCGCAACGCACTATAACCTAGCACTGGAAGCAGCCAAAGAGGCTCCTTCTCAAGTCAACCTTATCAAAGCAATGAAAGCAGGCATAGGAAAAACTCAGGAAACCAAAACTCCCGCAACACAGGGCGAGGTAATGACAGAGATTCTCAACAGGCTAGACCTTTTCCAAAAAGAACTGCAACAAAGAGATGAGATATTTCATCAAGAGCTTCAGAAGAGAGATCGCCTTTTGCAAAGTATGCAACAAGAATTCCAAAAACGTGATATTATCCTAGCAGAGAAATTCGCCAGTCTAGCGGCAGGACAAACACAACTCGAAAAGTCATATAGCAGGCTCGAATCAATCCTTAACTCGCTTAGAAAGAGACCATCAAACCCGGATACGGACTCGGTAGAGAGTCCCTGCAAAGTAACTATCCCTGAAGTCACCACCCAGAGTACACCAACAACTATGCAATATGAATAGTCTCAACCAGCCACAGAAAATCAACCCTAACAACGTGCTATCAATATGGCAGTGGAATTGTCGAGGACTACGAAAGAAAAACGGTTTACTCAAACAATACATTCAACAAACAACAAAAGCACCTGATATCATTCTAATACAGGAGAGCAATGGCTTAATGAACATACCGGGTTACAACTTATTTAGTCAACCTTGCATACAAAGAGTCAAAGGAAACAACCCAGGTAACACTGCTCCTCGAGGAAAAGTCGCTACATATATACATAAGAGCCTAGACGCTATCCAAATGGACACCACGAACCTAAACACACAAGAGCAAGAATACGTCGCTACCAAGATTAAAATCACAGATTATGAGCTCGTAATACTAAACGCATACTGGCTTCCTAATAAGGCACACAAGAAATGGAATGACCTAGACCGATTCATTCGAGAAAATAACAGGCACCCCTTACTTATTGCGGGGGACTTTAACAGTCCTCATGCCAGTTGGGGATACGCCTACACCTCGCCCAATGGCAGGAAGCTAGAATCAGTCATGTCTAATAGACAGTTAACCCTCATGAACGACACCACATCTGCCACACGACAAGGTAACAGCATAGAAAGAGATACCATTCCAGATTTAGCTTGGTTTAGAGGAAAACTCAACTGCGAATGGGAGAACCTCTTAGAAAATCTAGGTAGCGATCATTATATTCTGAAGATAACCATTCAAATCCATAGAAGAAATAGAAAAAATGTTAAGGGTACGAAAATAAAAATCACCAAATGGGATCAAATGAGAAAAGAGCTAAGAGAATCTTTGGAGAAAGAGCCACACATGAACTGGAACCAAGGACTAAATTTCATACGTAATAGCTATAAACATAACACGAAAGACGTCCTGAGCAACGAGGACGCGCCATATGTCGATTCCCATCTCCTCAATTTATGGGATAAAAGAAATAAACTCTGCAAAAAACTAAAAAAACAAAACAAAACAAATAGAGGCCTGAAAAAAGCCATCCAGATAATGACGGAGGAAGCCTACGAATACGCGAACAAGCTAGCAAATGAAAATTGGCTAACAACATGCGATCAATTAAATGGTCAACTGCATACTCGTAAAGTATGGCAGATTCTTAGAACGCTACTAGGACAGCCTAAAACAAGACATACCACAACTAAACTATGTCTTCACTATCAGGAAGGACCCAAGGAAGTAGCTGAAAAATTCGCAAACAAATTTTATCCTATCCAAAATGCTGCAACCATCCTCGGCAGTCGAGACGGAGGATAATTGCGACGAAGATGCTGAGGGTATCAATTCACCATTCTTGGAAGAGGAGCTACGGGTAGCCTTAAACAGCTTCAAACGCAACACCACCCCTGGAGAGGACGGTATAACGTATGGGATGTTAAAGAATCTACCAGATGAATATCTAGATCTATTACTTCAGGAAATCAACAGGGTCTGGAACGAGGGCAGTCTACCGCCTCAATGGAAAGAGGCACTAATCATTCCTATCCCAAAACCAGGGAAACAGCCCAACTCCATTGACAACTTCAGACCCATATCCCTAACGTCGTGCGTAGGAAAAGTAATGGAAAAGATGGTTCTCAGAAGACTGGAATGGCACATGGAAAGCCAAAATATCCTCCCAGAAACCATGATAGGATTCAGGAAACATGTCAGCACGCAAGATGCAATGTTACGACTTAAACAACATATTTTTGATAATCCAAGCTCGGTGCAACTCAGGACTGTTGCAGGGATTGATATGAGCAAAGCGTTCGACGGGGTTTTGCACAGCACCATACTAAACAATCTTAAAGAAATTGATCCCGGTCGAAAAATATATAACTACATTAAAGATTTTCTCTCGAACAGGAAGGCCAAGATTAAGCTGGACGACTTTACCTCAGACAGCCACCCTATCACAAGGGGAACCCCGCAGGGCTCTATACTCTCCCCAACACTCTTTAACATAGTAATGAAAAATCTACCTAGACAGCTGAACCTCATTCAAGGACTAGAACACAGCATATACGCAGATGATATCACAATATGGACGACCACAGGGTCTCCAGGAGAACAAGAGGAAATAATGCAGAAGGGCATAGATACCATCCAAGACTATGCATCCTCCATTGGACTCACTTGCTCAGCCGAAAAATCTGAATACGTTGTGATTACCCAGGACACAGCCAGTAGAGCATCCGAGTACAGAGGAATGATAAACCTGACGATAGATGGGAAACCATTACCCCGGAGAAATTCTGTGAGAATACTGGGATACCTACTACAAAATGACGGCAAATTCAATCTTACCATAAATAAACTAACAAGACAAATAGAACAAATTCTTGCCATGTTACGAAGAATTACCAGACAGAAGAGAGGCATGAAGGAACACGAACTGCGTAAAGTTATCGAAGCGCTAATATACTCCAGAGTAATGTACCACTTGCCATACATTACACTAACCAAAACACAGCACGCCAAACTAGAAACAGCACTCCGAAAGGCCACCCGATTGGCGCTAGGGGTACCCAGATACGCAGCCAACCATAAAGTGGAAGCCACAGGACTCTTTTAACTCACTAAATGATAGAATAGATATACACAAACTTGGGCAAGAACAAAGGCTAAAAACTTCAACCCAAGGCAGGAAAATCCTTCAAAACCTCGGCTATGATGTAACAAACCTTCACTCCATCCCCTTGGAAGCCCCCCTTGGTACCAACTCCCCAGAATCATAGTTGACCCGATCCCCAAGAATATGCATCAAACAAGAGATATAGAGAGAAGAATAGATAGGGTCAAACGCCTCCAGAAAGAGGAGGAACACTCAAATGCAGTATTTTATTATACAGACGCCAGCTACAGCACGGAGCACTGCACTATTGCGATATGGAGCCGGAATAAAACAGTGACCCGCAAGTATCAGAGAGCCCCAACGCCCATGCACGCCGAGTTGCTAGCCATAACAACAGCCATAACTGAACTCATGAAATATGAGAAAGAATCTATAATTAGAACCGATAGCCAAGATGCCTGCAGAGCTATCCTGAATAACGATTTACCTACATACATTCACAACACGCTACAACGACACATGCATAGCTACCCGCTTCTAAAAATCAAGATCCAATGGGTTCCAGGACATCAGGGACTGAGAGGGAATAGCCGAGCTCACGAGCTCACCCGCGAATCAAATCCGGGACCCCTCTACCCTGGCCCGAAGAGTGTGAATATGAACCAAAAGTGGAAAGGAAAACTCTACATAAAGCTAGAAAAGAAATCCTTAAGGACAGGCGTAGAATTTCCTCTCTTCTACCCTCACCATCATATACACATTCAAGAGAAGAGGCATCCCTCATTAGAAACGCACAAACACACACTTTACTCACCGAGCAGTATATTCATTACTTCGCCAATGCTCCAGGACACCCCAGCTGCTCCCATTGCGGTGGATACCCCTCGAACCAGCATACATTCTGGGACTGCCCAGCAGCCCACCAGAGTCGACATGAATCCCTCTCCCATTTACCTTACGACCTCACTCCAAGCGGCTGGGAGGAATGGTCCTCCCCCTCCAGAACTCCAGAAGCTGTGGTGGCCATCCCTCGTTCATCACATTCAAACTATGATGGGTGACGGAGACCGGCACCGCTACATAGGCCCGGACCTGGGCTAAGGACGAAGAGCTTCCCTCTTCGGTTAAAATAAAGTTTCTCTCTCT